>JAATLQ010033921.1:0-29131 GCA_013421005.1 Heliconius erato x Heliconius himera | reverse complement strand
AAAATAACAATGTATCTCTTTGATAGCCATTTATTGAATTAAATATATTTAACCCTCGATTTGTTTCTGTTTTTCAATAAATATAATAATAATACATTAGTTTTCTTTACCTTATATTAGTTTTAGGTGCAAATTATAAGTTTGGAAAAAATATGGATTGTATTTCCTCACATCACAATTAAAATAGAAGAACTACTGTTGAATAAATTTTAGTAAGTCAATTTTACAGTCAGACTTTGTGCCTCTGCGCCATCACTGGCCTTTTTTTATTATTTTATTATAAAGACCAATAATTAATTTGAGAAAGAAATATGGCTTCTCAATATATTTAATTCTATTAAAACAATATTTATAACATTGGAAAATAAGTTGGTTATTATCAAGATATTATAAAGATATCTTATAAAGAAAAACACGTAGATCATATAAGAAGTACTAGGTATTTCAGTAGTAGAATTTGATAATGAGCGAATATCTTTTTTTTTATTTCCCATAAGTATATTTCTCAATTTGCAATTATAAGCAAAAGTATTTGCAATTTTAAAATTATTTATTAAATTAAATATTTATTTTAAAATTTTAATAATTTATATTTTTTTTAAACTTTTTTTTCATATATATTTTTTGATTGTTTTTATCTTATCATATATTTTCAGAAATATTTTGTTGACTTTAACAAGTTATTTCCGGAAATATATGATAAGATAAAAAAAATATCAAAAAATATATATGAAAAAAAAATTTGAGTTTCATACATTGTAGCTTCTACAATGTAGAAAATACAGACAAAATATTACGACAATGTATAGAAATTTTACCTAACAGGACTTTCTTTTTAATTTAATTCTTATTAGATTAAAAAAAAGCTATTATATAATTTAAAAATAATATCAAATGGAAGTTGCATAAAATCTGTAGTCCTTTACTATCCTTACTGAAAGTTTTGAACGCATTCGATTGCAGGATAATCAATAACTGCACAGCTTCCTCCTTTTGCGCCCGGTCTCGGGAGCGGTGACACGCCTCTTTACAGAGATGTTGAATATATTTAAATTTTATGAATATTTAAGCTCATTTGCTGTGGAGCCTTCAGATTTTCCTATAGGTAAGGACAATTAAATTGTATTTATATAAATTTAACGTTAGACTGTATCAATATTTTCTTCTACGTTTCCCAAAATTTGTTTTTGAGACTTAACTTCGAATTACATTTCTTTTTAATATTCGAGTTTATGTGTTTTATATTTTCAAATAGTATTATATTGTTAGCTCGTTTTATAGATTTCCATTCATTAAAAAAGACGCATTATCTTCTGCGTCAGAGATAGAAAGAGAGATAGACGGAATGTATGGTTTATTTTCTATGAGTAACATAAAAGCTATTGAGTATAAAATGGCACTAAGTTAAGTCACTCACATTTAAAAAAAAATGGTATTGAAAAATGATGCTTGGAGGTGATAATTCTATTGAAATCGTGAAGTGACTTGTACATATTGTAAGAGAAGTGTGGTCACGTTAGCAGTTTCACAAAATATTTTAGTGTGTTTTTATGAAATAATAATAATAATATATATTATTTATCTAAACCTCCAGACTATCGGTCCCGTGAACCATATTTGGCAAAACTCGTTACCATCACCGGTGCGACGACTTTGGCGACAGCCTCTGAAGATGAAATCAGACAGTACTCGCGAAAGGAATGCAAGCATATGCAGGTAAACTAGAATAAATGAAAATATTATGTTTTTCTCATAATATTATATAGAAAGAGAATGTACATTTTAATGCAACGCTTTCAAATCTTTTCCAATTTAGTCTAAATAGTTAAGTGATGATTTTTTCTTTTTTCTTTTCTTTCATCAGAGCAAATTTGCTGAGAACAGGAAGACAAAGACGAATAGGCAGTCATCTTATGAATGGCCGCAACAGGAAGTCGGGGGTAACACAGCATATCTAGTTTATTAGGTAAAATATTAATTACCAGTACTGTTATTTATAGTAAATGTTTGAATTTAAAAAAAAATACTACTGCTACCTTCGTGAGATGATTTAAAAAATATATATTGTTGTTTACTATTCTGTGTAAATCTCCTATATTCTTCAATAATATTTCTTGATATTAAAGAATTTATTAAAATGACTATATTAATAATTTACATGCGTATTTATCTATATACAAAACAAATAACAAATAAATTATAAATGTTAGGACATGTAATTCTTTAAAACAAGTTTAGAATAAGAAAAATATTTATACTTAATTATAATTATGTATTTTTTAAGCAAGATGTTAAGGCTTAAGGACTTTCGGCTGGAGAACCATCTCACAGCAGATAGTCATAGATAATTAAATATAGAGAGATTTTTCTTAAGAATTTTTATTCTATTAGAAGCACTTTTGTGCAATAGTTTCTAGGTTATGTTGAAGGTGAGAGACGCTTGGTACGCTACCGGCATTGTCATAAAACGTAGATAATAGTTAATTAATAATAATATTTAGAATAGATATCTGTCTATCTATGTTTATAGTCAAATGTCAAATCGCCAACAACTCTAGATTTGCCTAGCCAATCATATATTAGGTGTTTTTCAAAGTCTAACAAAATATAAGATATATTTAAATTTTGAAGATTTTTTAGTGCCTAAAATCTATAATTTAACAAAGTAACATTCATCCTTATAATTTTCTCTAAGTCAAATTTTTAACATTTTTTTTATCTTTTCAGTATTAGAGTTTCTGTTTGAAAGGAACGATCTAGTTAAAAATTAGAAATTTGTCAAATGCTGAAACAAGTTATAAGATTGGACTTTTGACTAAGGCTTCATATCGAAGCTGACTAAACATAGATGTTAACAACACGTCTATATCTGGCAGATGCCAGACATAGACGTATTGTTAGTTGTAAGTAGCATTTAAAACTGTATAAAAACTGTATATTTAAATTTAATAAATGAATTAATTAATTTTATTAATTACTTTATTAATGAATTAATTCATTAATTATTACGTTTTAAATAATCGTATTAGTCGTAAATTATCTTTAAAAAAATTGTCAAATCAGGCCTGTATTATTTTTGTTTATTTTTTTAAATATAAAAATATATGTTTCTTATATTCTTTGGTTATAAATATATTTTTCTTATATTCTAAGAAATCTTGGTTGTATATTTTTCTGATTAAAATTTATAAAGAATTTCAAATCGTGTTAACTTATGTAGCTCATAATTATACCTACCTTTAACCTAATAGCTTAAGTTTAGGAAAATATCTTTATATAGATATTAATTCATCTAAAATTATAATAATTATATTTCAAGAAATAAGTAATTTTCTTCGGAAACATATTAGAAAAAAATATTAAATAGATAGTTAGGATTTTAAAAATATGTTAGTGTAGTCAATGTCAATTCTATTTTCTTCTTTTTAAATGTACCTTCTAGAAAGTATCAAAGTGTTTGTATATCTGTACCAAAACAATTTACCTATTCTTCCTTACTTATTTAATATTTTTTAATTAATTTTCAAGCGTTACTTGATTATTATAAATGTGCATATTTTATATGAAATATTGTATTCAATGTCTTCCGATTATTAGATTAATTACTGCTTTTTAAATATTGAGTTTTTTTGTTTTATTTTTTGGTATTGTTCATTTTATCAGCTGAGTCATATCTATAATATAATTTACAAATTACGTTGTGTTATACTTTTATAATTATTCTATATATGTATAGTTTTATATTTAAATAAAAATGTATCTCTTTGATGGCCATTTATATATTTGAAATAAATATATTTAACCCTGGACTTGTTTCTTTTTTCCAATAAATATAATATTAATACATTAGTTTTATTTACCTTAACGTTTAAGGTGCAAATTATAAGTTTTCAAAAAATATCGATTGTATCTCCTTAGTTCACAATTAAAATAGAAGAGCTACTATTGAATAGAGATACTAGTAGTAATTCTTTACTATTAATATATTTTATTAATGGCATAGACATAAAATATACATATTCTCAAAAAACTCAAATAAACGATAAGATTATATTAAAAAATTCATCATAGTTAACTGTTAGGCTTAGTAAAGATAACTTTTTAAAATAATACGTTGTTATTACATGTTTAGAGAAATGTTTAAATTGATATTGACTTTTATATCCAAAACATGATACAATTTTCATAGATAATGGTACACAAAAATAAATATACTTTTTTAAAAATGTAAAATCTATATACGAATACAAAAATTTCCACATTTTGAGTTTGAATGGTCATACAAAAAAAATTCAATTATATTATTTGAAAATAAATAAATGATAGCAATTTAACAAAAAATAAGAATCTGTTTCACTAAATTATAGTAACACATCACTATCAGTACTAAAAATTTCTGAACGCATTTTGTTGCAGGATAATCAATAACTGCACAGCTTCCTCCTTTTGCATCCGGTCTTGGGAGCGGTGACACCTTTTTTTAGAAGATGTCGAACATATCTGGATTTCAGCAGCATTCAAGCTCACCAGCTACCAGATCTTCGAATTCTCGTATTGGTAAGTACTCTGCTATAATTTCATAAATGAAATTTTCTTTCGAATTATTGTAAATTGAAATTCGATGAAATTCATTCTTAGCCTGCTACGAAAGATAGAAGTAAAATAATAATATCATTTCCAATACCTTAATTTTTTTATGGTAAATTAATCCCTTATTACTTATACTTTTTATTCGTTCAACAAAATTTGGGCGGAAAATGGAGAACGGAGTGTCTTAACACTTATAGACCCTCTGTATATAAGTTGCTTTTTTATTAATTAAGAGATATCTCTTAATAGAGTATCTCATTTATATGAAATAAATATTTTTTTATTATTTTTGTTATTATAATTTTAAAACAGTAAGATTATTTTTGCTATCAACCTTTTAATACATACATTAACCTATGTATATATATTATAAAAAATGTTATAAATAATTTTCATCCCAAATTAAGATTTTTGAATATTATAATAAAAAAAATACACATAAAAAATAACTTAGAAAATCTTTCATCTAATTATGTAAATTTTTATTCTTTTATTCGTCCATAATGTCCTATGAAGACAACCGCCCCAATGAGCCCGACCCGACGCCCCACTTTCATCGAGAACATCAGGCGAGGACTGTAGCGACATCTCAAAATGAAAATCCATTGTGCTTACGAGGAGGAGATATGCAGGTAAAGTAATTATTTAAATCAGGTTCACGGTGTATCCCACACACAGCAGGGTAGGCAGAGGGAACCTAGTGTTAAGATACACCGTTGCCATACACTTTCTGCCGAGTTCTGGAGGCATTGCGTGTTGAGTGGCGAAACTCAACGCCGCGCTTTTCCTGGACACCAGAGCGAGGAAATGAAAATATTAATATAATGTAGGGGAATGGGGATCGAACCCACAACCAGTCGATTTTACAGTCACACTCTGGGCCCCTGCGCCACGACTGGCCTCAAAAAGTAATTATTGATCTAGCTTTAAAATTATATTATATTATATTATTATATTCTTTGAATTACATTTTTTTTATTGTTTTTATCTTAATACCATCTATAACAAATTAGGCAGAGGTTTAGTGTTAAGAGATTCCGTTCCTCACGCATTAATTAATTCAATCGCCCGAGTGAGAAACTAACCCACAACCGTCGCATTTAAAGACGCTGTAGCTTAGCACTACGACGCCCATCTATTCTATTAAGTTTCTTAGAATTCTATTCTTTAGCTTTAAAAAAAATTCTTTTCCATTCTATTGAGCAGAGAGAAATTAAAAATTTCATTTTTTCTTAAAATATATATTACATATTGTATAAGAATATACATATTTAATATATTTTTTACCCCATCTCTAAATCGTATCAACAATCATAGCATGCACAGTTCACATTTTCAAAGTTGATTTGCGTATTTTATTAATATATATTTGTTTTTCAGAATAATTTTGGTGAGAAAAAGACACTGTCGAAGGATAAGAAGACTTCTTGTGAGTGGCCCGACCGATAATTCGGATGCTATACTGCATATCTCTATATAATAGTATTTAATATTATATACTATATCATAAATATTATATATTATTCATAAAAAATGAATAACCATTGATGATTATCGTTCTCAATTTTCAAATATTTATCATAATAAACCTTCTGTGTATTCTCTATGTATTCGAAGTGTAACCTCTTTGATGTTGTAGATAAGAAAATTTCAATTTATATACGTATTAATAATATATTAAATATTTCCTGATAATGGAAATCAATTTATCTAGATAATCATTTACAAAGTAAGAATTAAAATAATAAATATGTTTTATTAGTAGATGTAATTTAGCTTTTCATTAAAAATGTCTTATAATAAAAAGAAATCTCATAAAATATCTTCTTGGTGATTTTTCGCTGGAAGGCTATCTTTTCTATTAGTTATATATACAAAATAATGTAAGATCAATTTGGGTATCGAGTTCTGGTTTACTCGGGGTAAATTTCAATCTCTAAATTTTACTTAACATTCTTTTAGATATAGATCTCTGTACTTTCAGCTAAATAATAAATAAAATTTGATTAGATACAATTAATAACGTAAAATGTGTTAACTACTAATAGGTTAAGTTAAGAAAGTATATTTGTATGATATATGAGAAAATTGCCCTCAGTATTATGTAATTGTAGCTAGTGTCGATAAGTATTTAGGTCTTTTTAGGTTCTAGGTTTACCTTTCTAGGTTTTTAGGTATACAGTATGTTAAGGCAAGTCGTGGGGAGTTCCCGACAATCAATTACTGCCGCAAACGCCCAATATTGGCAGGATTCACTCCTCAGTCTCACGACACACTCTCCGCTGCCGTAAGAGGCGGCGAGGCCAGTCCCATCTCAAGGCACGTCGAAATCCTCCCTGATTAGCGTGCGCAGGGTATTCCCCTGCGGTCCAACACTTCACGAGTATCCATCAAAGCTCGTACTTTTTCTTCAGGGCCGAGCTACTTTGGCCCCTCCCCACCTGGTGACTCTGTCAAGACCATCCCAGGTCAGCAGCAATAAAGCTAATTCGAAAAAAAAGATCGTGGTGCAGGAACACAAACGTGTGACTGTAAACGAAATTATTTTCTATTTTTATTTTCTTCGTCTGGTAGAGTGGCAAAGCGTGGCGTTGAATCCTGCGACTTAACACCTGCAGAATACGGCGGAAAGTGGGGAACCGAGTATCTTAACACTAGGTTCACTCTGTCTATCATGCTATAATCGTACTTGGGTCGCTTATTAAAGTTGAATTGCAAAATGTTCTAAAATTTTTTTGTTTGATATATTTTTTGCTTTTATATAAAGCTTTTTTCTAAATTCTCCGTCAAAATGATATAAATAGGATTCGAGATATTTTTTATAGATCAGACAATCTATAGACTTTTGGAAACCTATGAATGTCGGTGTTTCAACCCTTACTTTTAATCATGTATTTGAGGCAGTAATCAACTATTGCATTGTCTTATTAAATTAACTGTTTATTACTTGTGTATTTAATTATTCAGAAGTATGAATATTTTTTTTTATTTGTTTAGTATATTTGATATGAAAAGAATATATTGGGAATAATAACAGATCGTTTAAATCGTAAATTCAGCCTAAAAAAACCATTTACATCTGCTATATTATTTTACGAATATTTTTTTTTAATATTATGTGAAATTTTGGTTTTCAGTTATTAGATACTATTAATAACATAACATGTGCATGTGTAAATACTTATAGGTTAAGTTAAGAAGGTATATTTGTATGATATATAAGAAAATTGCCCTCAATATTATGTAATTGTAGCTAGTGTCGTAAAGTATTTAAGTCTTTTTAGGTTCTAGGTTTACCTTTCTAGGTTTTTAGGTATACAGTATGTTAAGGCAAGTCGTGGGGAGTTCCCGACTATTAATTACTGCCGCAAACGTCTAATTTATTGGCAGGATTCACTCCTCAGTCTCACGACACACTCTCCGCTGCCGTAAGAGGCGGCGAGGCCAGTCCCATCTCAAGGCACGTCGAAATCCTCCCTGATTAGCGTGCGCAGGGTATTCCCCTGCGGTCCAACACTTCACGAGTATCCATCAAAGCTCGTACTTTTTCTTCAGGGCCGAGCTACTTTGGCCCCTCCCCACCTGGTGACGCTGTCAAGACCATCCCAGGTCAACAGCAATAAAGCTAATTCGAAAAAAAGGTCGTGGTGCAGGAGCACAAGAGTCTGACTGTAAACGAAACTATTTACTATTTTTATTTTCTTAGTCTGGTAGAGTGGCAAAGGGTGACGTTGAATCCTGCGACTTAACATCTCCAGAATACGGCGGAAAGTGTGGAACCGAGTTTCTTAACACTAGGTTCTCTCTGCCTACCATGCTATATACGAGATACAGCTGAAGTTAAAAAAAAGGATTAGAAGTAGGTTTTGTATAATTGTATTTCTGTACTCATCTATTATACAATTCTTTTAAAGTCCGGCAACGTGCCTGGACGGTGGCGATCACTTACCATCAGGTGACCCGTACGCTCATTTGCCTTGTCTTTTTTCAAAAAAAAAATCTTCTTGTTCTAAATGTAAACTAATATACAACAATTTAATTATAACATTATTTAAGCCGTACCGTTAGTCGTACTTAGGTCGCTTATCATTGTTAAATAGTAAATTGTTCTAAAACTTTTTTGTTTGATATATTTCTGGCTTTTATATAAAGCTTTTTTCTGAATCCTCTTTCAAAATGATATAAGTAGGATTAAACATATTTTTTATAGATCAGACAATCTATAGACTTTGGGAAACCTATAAATATCGGTGTTTCAACCCCAAAAAAACGAAATTGGGAATAATAAAAGATCGTTCAACATAAAAAAAACTATTTACGTCTGCCATATTATTTTAGGAATATTTTTTTTTATAATATGAGAAGTTTTGGTTTTTAGTACTAATACTTAATAGGTTAACTTAAGAAGGTATCTTTGTATGATATATGAGAAAATTGCCCTCAATATTATGTAATTGTAGCTAGTGTCGATAAGTATTTAGGTCTTTTTAGGTTCTAGGTTTACCTTTTCAGTATTACGTAATTGTAGCTAGTGTTTAGGTCTTTTGTATATAGTAATTTTTTTTTAAATCTAAATGTTAAGACCAGTTGTGGGGAGTTCCCGACGATCAATAGCTGCCGCAAGCGCCTAATATATTGACAGGATTCTCTCCTCAGTCTCACGACACACTCTCCGCCGCCGTAAAAGGCGGCGAGGCCAGTCCCAGTCTCCAGTCCCTGATTAGCGTACGCAGGGCATTCCCCTGTTATCGCCACCCCATCACGAGCATCCATCAAAGCTCGTACTTTTTCTTCAGGGCCGAGCTACATTGGCCCCTCCCAACCTGGTGACGCTGTCAAGACCATCCCAGGTCAACACCAATAAAGCTAATTTGAAAAAAAAGATCGTGGTGCAGGAGCACAAGCGTGTGACTGTAAACGAAATTATTTACTATTTTTATTTTCTTGGTCTGGTAGAGTGGCAAAGCGTGGCGTTGAATCCTGCGACTTAACACCTGCAGAATACGGTGGAAAGTGGGGAGCCGAGTATCTTAACACTAGGTTCCCTCTGCCTACCATGCTATAGTCGTACTTGGGTCGCTTATTAAAATTAAATTGCAAAATTTTCTAAAACTTTTTTGTTTGATATATTTCTTGCTTTTATATAAAGCTTTTTTCTGAATTCTCTTTCAAAATGATATAAATAGGATTCGAGATATTTTTTATAGATCAGACAGTATATAGACTTTTGGAAACCTATGAATGTCGGTGTTTCAACCCTTACTTTTAATCATGTATTTGATGCAAGTAGTCAACTATTGCATTGTCTTATTAAATTAACTGTTAATTACTCGTGTATTTCATTATTCTGAATTATACATTTTTTTTTTAATTCTTTAGTATATTTGATATGAAAAAAATATATTGGGAATTATAAAAGATCGTTTAATTCGTAAGTTCAGCATAAAAAAACCATTCACATCTGCTATATTATTTTAGGAATTTTAGGAATTTTTATAATATGAGAAATTTTGGTTTTTAGTTATTAGATACAATAGTATCTAATGTAGTATTTACACATACATATGTTATGTAATGTAATTAATAAATTACATAACATATGTATGTGTAAATACTAATAGGTTAAGTTAAGAAGGTATCTTTGTATGATATATGAGAAAATTGCCCTCAATATTATGTAATTGTAGCTAGTGTTTAGGTCTTTTGTATATAGTAAAATTTTCTAAATGTTAAGACCAGCCGTGGGGAGTTCCCGACGATCAATAACTGCCGCAAGCGCCCAATATATTGACAGGATTATCTCTTCAGTCTCACGACACACTCTCCGCCGCCGTAAGAGGCGGCGAGGCCAGTTCCATCTCAAGGCACGTCGAAATCCTTTAGCGTAGCATTTTAGCGTACGCAGGGTATTCCCCTGCGGTCCAACACTTCACGAGCATCCATATAAGCTCGTACTTTTTCTTCGGAGCTGAGCTACTTTGGCCCCTCCCCACCTGGTGACGCTGTCAAGACCATTCCAGGTCAACAATAAAGCTAATTCTGTAAACGAAACTATTTACTATTTTTATTGTCTTGGTCTGGTAGAGAGGCAAAGCGCGGCGTTGAATCTTGACTTCGACGTTGACTTAACACGCAATGCCTCCAGAATACGGCGGAAATTGGGGAACCGTGTATCATAACACTAGGTTCCCTCTGCCTACCATGCTATATATGAGATGTAACGTGAAGTTGAAAAAAAGGATTAGAAGTAGGTTGTATGTAATTGTATTTCTGTACTTCGTCTTAAATTCGTCTCGAATTCCTTTTAAAGGCCGGCAACTCACATGGGTGGCGGTGATCATTTACCATCAGGTGACCCGTATGCTCATTTGCCTTGTCTTTTTTCATAAAAACAATCTACTTGTTCTAAATGTAAAACTAATATATAACAATTTAAATATAAAATTATTTAAGAGTGTTAGTATAATAAATTTTTAATAGGCTGAAAATATTTTTCTTAATGTATTCTGATTATAATTTTTTTTACACTACCAATGTTCCCTTTGACTTATTGCTATTGTAAATTATTTATTGTTATTTTTTTCTATTAATTATATTACCTTTTTATTTTCCACCTGATTTTTAGTTACTTTATCCATTTTTCTTTTGGTTATAAAATTTTATTATAAACTGTTATTACTTTTGCTTTAGCTAATAAAATATAACATATTTTTGATGCTATTGGATGATTCCAATATTCTTACATACTTTGTCATAGTAACTCTATATTCTACTAGAAAATATCAATGTGTCGCCTATGTGTCTATTTATTGAAATAAATACGTATATTCAACAGTATATGGGTCTTTTATTTAATTCTATAAGTGTTATATATGTGATAAAGTAAAATTTAAATCATAAAATAATGTGAAATCATTTTGACTATTTATATTATTATCTCAGCTTCACGCTGTATCCCGCAAACAGCAGGGTAGGCAGAGGGAACCTAGTGTTAGTGCAAAATAAAAGCCGGCGGAGACTGAGTCGAACTCGCCTATGAAGGATTCTGTAGCAGCAAACATTAACACATTATCACCATTGTATTATTCTTGTCATGTAATTTTTGACAGTCTTCAGAAACGAGGAGGAATTATATTCTAAACATATCACTATTTATTTGTAAAATTATACTATATTATATGATAGAAGTTTATAAAATACACTTACATACATCTTCTAAATTTCACGTATATGAATATGTACAGTACCCACAATCTCCGTGCAGTGACTGTAAGTGACTGTGACATACGAATGCACGAACAGACGAACATTATAAAATTATTAATATTCCGTTTTTTGCCCTTTGGCTCCGGAACCCTAAAAATTTTGTCTACTTAATAGATTTTTATTATTCCAAATATTACTCTAAAGACTCTTTTTCTCAAGAATATGTGGAGATTTCAAGCTGAATTTGATATCAATTAATCTGGTCTACATGACCTTGGAGTCCAGAAAAAAATTAACTCGGCCAACACCAACAAACATATGCATATGCTCTTTTTATTCCCGATTTTTGTATGAAGTTTCAAATGTAATTAAAACCTATAGGGTTAACTAGCCTATTTCTCCACCTAGAATAATGAAATTTATTTTTAGGTTTTTCTAAACTATACATTATTTACTGTACAAATAGAAGAGCGAGGGAAAGAAAGAGAAATAATAGCGATAAACTTAAATGCTTTGTACACTTTGAAGAATATAATAAAAATGCAACGATATACGACGACTTTATTTAATTCCAATTTCCAAAGTATACTAATAGAATAGTGTATAAGTATACATCAATATTTTGAATAATAGTATCTATGCTAGAGTACATTCAGTCTAAATATATTTAAAAAAGAGGATCCTAAGGATCTCATAGAAAAATTAAAATATAATCTTAATTTATACATATTATTAATTTAGAAAACAGTAAATTAAACTTCAAAAATTTTACTTTACTTAAATATTTAAATAATCACAAGTAAGTTAGTTATATATAAGTTTAACCCTCCTTTTCCATTAAAATTAGTGAGATGAAAGTGTAAAATTTCAAAAGAAACTGTTAATGTAAAATAATAAATGATGTTTTATAGTTAAAAATGTGACTTATAAAAATTATAATACTCTTTTTAAAATAGCGACATTATATCGTCGTATAGAAGTTTAAGAAATAAATCATTTTTAGCTGAATTCCGCAAGCAGATCAAAGGAAACTAGTGTTAAAACACTCCGTTTCCAACATTTGGAAACTGCGAATTGAGTGGCGGATATCAACGCCGTGCTTAGTTTGATTACCAGAGCGGAGATAAAATAACTCATTCCCTCGAGTGGGAATTTTAATACTCATGTTATATGTCTGTCATGACTATGATTTTTCTTGTCACTTGATACAGAGATGACACTACCTTATAATAAAGACAAGTTATCCGCTAAATACATTTAAATTCAATTTTAAATTAAATATTATCTATGTATGTTACCATCAAGATTTTTTGTAGAATGTAAACGATAATTTTTTTAGGCTTTTAGGCGTGTGTATATTTCCAAAACCACGATTATTCTACTTAAAAACATTCAAAATGCAGTGAAATATGCATCCAGTGAAGTAAATGCGAGTCGATTCTACAAATACACTGAAAGTTATACTTTTTAAAACCTGACTGATAAGTTAGTGATACTGCAAATGCCTAATATTATATAAGTAAGTTTTTTAATAAGAAACAAATTCGGTGTTATCGGCCGGGAGTGACACCTCACTCGGTCCGTTGAAAGATGCCATCGAATTGCTGCTCGGCTGGTTTCCCTCATCTTTGATCTGTGTATAGTGTTATTTTATTATTATTTATGTTATTACATAATAATCAGAGGTAATCAGAGGTAGGCAGAGGGAACCTGGTATTAAGACCCTCCGTTCTTATCTTCCCGCCGAATCCTGGAGACATTGCATGTTAAAGGAACTGGACACCGCGCTTTACCTTGACACCAGGCAAAGAAATGAAAATATTAAATATTTTATTTTCCTGAGTGGAAATCGAACCGACAACCGTCGCGGTTACAGTCAAAAGCTTGTGCCGCTGCGCCGCGAAGATCATAAATAAATGTTTAAATACATATTTAAATACCTGCATGTTCTGTAATTCTTGAGCGCACCACGACACGGTTTTAGGTTCAGTCGTTGCTGGCACTAGCGGGGGGACGGTTCTTTCGGGCTGGTCGCCATGATTATCAGCTTCTGTATTGAGGAAACAATTGATTTCCTCGTTAGGATTCCAGGGGCGCACTGGAAATTTGCAAATATATATTTATAATAAATAAGAATAATTTATTTATTTATGGATAGTAAACGTTTTACAAATTTATATTTGTATCGCAATATTTACAATAATTTACTATTATTTTTAGAGGCTCCTCTAGCCCTTCTTCCTTCGTCTATGCATCGTATATTTTTTTTCTTCTAAAAACTGATATAATTGTGCAAAAGTTAGTAGTAAGCTACTAAAATTACAAACAAAACAAAATTAGCTAAAATAAAAAAAAAAAAAAAGGGCAGAGATGAGACAATGGCGAGTTTAACTTATAAAAGAACAAAGTAATTTCAAGAGTAGAAATAAAAAAAAAACAAAGTAATTTAAATATAAAGGATTGTATCTATAGTAGAGGACTTTGCCAACTTTGACTAAATGTCAAGGAAATTCTTTAATGACGACTTAGTACCTGATAATTTGTCTTGGCTATTTGGTTATGATGATTGTGAACGCGTCTGGTTGTGGGTTCGATTCCCACTCGAGGAAATGAAATGTTAAATATTTTCATTCTGGTGGCAAGGCAAAGCGCGGCATTGAGTGCAAAATGGATATCTAAATATCTTAACACTAGGTTCCCACTGCCTGCCCTGCTGTGTGCGGGGTACAACGTGAACCTAAAAAAATACTTACCATTAGAATATGGTGGACGGCCAGTGATAATGTGTCTCATCGACTCCCCGGGACGGTGACAGCCGCGGCAGTAGTCCACACCGACGTCCTTCAGGATGTGCCTCTGGTAGTTGTCGCGGTAGCATCGGCCGTAATTGCAGAGGCAAAACCGTCTGTTCCTCCGGAACGGTCCTCGAACTTGAACCAAGATGAAGAATATCTAATTGCATGCTAACTAAATTAAATTAAGTCAGCTTCACGTTGTATCCCGCACATAGGAGGGTAGGCAGAAAGAATCTAGTGTTAAGACACTCCTTTCCCCATTTTCCGCCGAACCTAATTCTGAGATACTACGTGTTGAGTGGTGGAACTCAACGCCGCGCTTTGTCTCGCCACCAGAGTGAAGAAATGGAAACATAAATTTAAATAAATATTTCCTTTTATCGAGTGGGGATTGAACCCACAACCTGTCGTGTTTACAGTCACAATTTGCACCACTGCGCCATGACTGGCCTCTACATAACTAAAAACGATCTAACGATTTTTTTTATTTTCTTTTATTTGTTTATTCGAATTACATTGTTTTAGAAAATAATATTTATTTTATAACTAAATCTATTTAAAAAGAAAATCGCTTGCAATATCTAATAAATAACAAATAGATATAAATTCACAAAGCAGTATCAGAATAAAGTCGCGCAAGTGTATAAACTGGCATAGATATAAAACAAAGGATTTCGCCCCAGCCAACTATATTCCTTCGAAAAGCTATTAATATTATCTCACAGTACTTACTTATATGAGATCTTATCAACTGCATCACGGAAATGTACCAAGTTTCTTCAGATAAATGTGGATTTTTTGCCCAAATTTACTAAGAGATACAAGCGTTCCTAACGCAACTAGAGGTTGATGGTGGGAGACTGAAAATATTGATTTTTCGCATACGAATGCGTTCGGAAATGTCGAGGGTAGCAGCTAGTACTTGATATGTTAAATTTTAAGCTTAGTTAAAAGATAATTGGAATTTATGGTAATTACAATTATATAACAAGTCTCGCGCTTCTAGAGTAGTTATAGAAAAATATCCGACCTGGATGTCCCAAATATTTGTTATATCGTCATCATAATCAGAAATTTTGTATTACTTGTTATACGTTACTTACTTTTCCTTTCTTGTCAGTCGTGACGCAGGAAAACAAGTAGGTTGTAGATTCGATTCCTATTCAAGGAAATGAAATATTTCATATTTTATTGGTAACGAGGCAAAGTGCGGTGTTTAGTTCCGCCACTTTACACGCAATACCTACGGAATTCGGTGCAAAATGGAAAACTGAAGTAATTTTAAAATTTCGTTTATTCTATTGATCGTTTGTTAGTTGCTATGATATTATATGTTTTTCTTATCTGTGACTAGTTTCCGAAAGACGGGCATTAAAAACTATAAAACTATAAATAAATATAGCTTACCTTTCATATGCCTTATGAATTAAAAATACTGCACCTAAACTGCATACTACATTATAATATCATCATAAAATTGTCGTAATTTTTTCATTTTTCAATATAATTTGTTTAAAATCCACGTATATTTAATATAAGCATAACAAATTCTAAACCTAAAACGCAAATAAGTACTAATTTAAAAAAGACATTATATTACATTCTTTAGTCCCAGTTTACTTATGTATCTAACCTATTAAGTATGCTAAAGTCTTTTCATAACTCCTCTAGCTCACCTTTATGGAAGTTTCAAGGCCTACCTGTGTACGTGGTTTAAAAGTTTTATTAGGGTGAGGGGTCCTTTTATGGAACTTTATCGTACTTTTTGTTACTATACTTCCTTTTAATGGCATCAGATATTCATATAATAATAATAACTTTATTTAAGCACTATAGCATGAGGTCTAACTTGGAGTAGGGGCACAAAGTGTAAGTGTAAACGAGACTGGTTGTGAGCTCAGTCCCCACTCGAGGAAATGAAATATTTCTTTAAATTTATATTTTTTTTCTTCGGTCTGGTGTCGAGGAAAAGCGCGGCGTTGTGTCGGCGGGGAGTGGGGAACGGAATATCTTAACACTAGGTTTCCTCTGCCTACAATGCTATGTGCGGGATACAGCGTGAAGCTGATTTTTTTTATTAAAACACTTAAGTACAATACAATAGTTGGTTGAGGTACTGTCCTTTTGATATGTTATAAAAGTAGAAAGAAATATTCTTTTAATACACGAGTTGCAAATTTTAGCATATATTATTAAATAATTACCACGGTGAGTGTATGAGATGTATTACTAATGTATGAAGCAAAGGAGCAATGTTTACTCACATTTGAGATCTAAGTTTTTTTATTATCAACTTGCCTTCAACTCGTCACTACATCTATTTAGAATAATAGATAAAATTTAACACGACGAATAGTGAATAGAGCCAGGATTGGTTTAGCATTAAAAATTGATATAGATTTTTTTTTTTTTAGTAAACAACATTACTTTGATAAATCAGAGATTTAGACAAGTTCTTATTTGATAATGTTATTGTATCAGATTTTATTTCATGTATTTTATAGTTATTTTAATATATTAAAAACTATTCTGATTGATTGATTTTATTTAGCACGCTAGAGTTAGAGGAAATCTAGGGTTAGGTATTGTATCATATATAAATATATATATATTTTTAAATAACTGAACTTTAATAAAAGTACCATTCAAATTCAAATTTAAATATTTTTATTTCAAGAAATGGTTAACACACAAAAAAACATAATCGAAAGAAGAAGGTATAGTTGTAGAGACATATCAAGAATATTTTTTTTTAGTATACATAGTAGTAGAAGTAGTAGTACTACGCGAAAACACATACTACAAACTAATCATCACATTTATTTCCATATATTTTAATTTTTTTCATTATCTTATCTTAAATCAATATCTTAAAAAGCTAACTAAAAATAATCAAGTGCTTGCCTATTTATGTTTAAAATATTAACAACTACATATATCTTGATATATAAAGAGGTATTTTTTTATTATATTATTGAAATTGTAAATATTCTTTCCAAAGATTTAGTTGAAAAATGTCAATTAAGAAACATATAGTATATTATAAATTTCAGAGTAGACGCTGTATTTTAGGCGAAAGATATCAAAAAATCATTATATAAACATATATGTATATGTATATTAACTGTAAAGACATTGAGCAGTTTTATTGTAGACATTGAGACATTAAGGTTACTTAGATTATATTAATGAAACTGGCGAAATTATTGTAAATAATATACATAATAATCCCCAGTTCTTTTTGAACATTTGCGAAATATCTTAGATTCGGGTGCAACCGGCAACCGTTCGGGTTGCACATCTTCATTCTGAAACAAATAAAAAGAATAATTAATTGGATGTACAATTTCTTTTATTATAGAATTGTTCCCTTTGGCTGGGTAGCTGTAATAATCTATTACGATTTATTTAACATTTAAAACACGGTATGTGTTGTTACAGGAGCGAGCAAATTAATAAAAAAATATTTCCTAGTCGAAATCGAACCCACAACGATCGCGTCTACAGTTAGACGCTGTACCGCTGCGCCACGATATAATAAGTAAAATAATCAAAAAATGAGCAAAGAGAATCAGGGAACCCCACAAATATAGAAAACGCAACGTTAACACACTTCATTCAAGACAATACATGTCAATACATGTCAATCCATGTCAATACCACGCTTTATCTTTAAGCCCGGTCTTTGGACCCGGATAAATGTCACCAACAATTAAACACACCCCGAGAAGTTTTTAAATAAATTATTTACAGTTAGATATTTCTTATTCCTTAATATGCAGCTATATTTATAATTTTATATCACACGTTCGCCGAGCTGACACAGTTAGTACAATCGCGATCACACAAAATTAAATTCAAATTAAATTCTAAATACACATATACAAATTACATTTATTTTCATATTTTATTAAATCGCACTTTAAAATAAATCTAAAGAACATCGCCAAATTAAATTTCTAGGTATTTTTTTTTACCTGCATCTGTATTTGTATCTGCACCTCGATCTCATTATGTATGCATCCATTGCACGAGCTGCACATACTGCGTATGTAATCACAGAATCTGACTCCCAGGGGTGTCTTCATTATTTTGTCGTAATTTTTTTCTGGTATGTCAATAATTCCATCGGTTTTGACGATCTCTTTATCAATGCTTATTGTGAATTTTGCTAAAATTAAAAAAAATATATATATATATAATAAATATATGATTTATTTCAATCGTATTGCTTATATTGTGTAAATTTATTACTTATATACATTTGAATTCGCTAAAGTTAAAATAAATTAAAAAAAAAACCTTTTTAATATTATATGTATGTCTGAATATATTTAATTTAAATTACACTGCTTATATTATAAATAAATTATTTTGATTGTTATTTATTTATAAAAGATTATAAATAAATAACAATCAATATCAATAATGATAACAATAGTAATGCAGTTCAATTAAAACGTGGTCACATAATTGAAAATAAATTTGGATTTATATTTAAAACAAAAGTTTTTTTATTAAAAATAAAAATAAATTGTATTTACAAAATACAACAAACACTATCTTTCAATTAAAATTAAAATGTTTATATAAATTAATGACTAATCTAGTATAAATCGAAAAGCAAGGGTTTATTAAACAAGCAAGTAGTTTATTAAACACAAAGAACTAAATAATAAACTTTGGAAAACGTTGTAAAATATATGTAAATATAATAATACTTACTAGTAGTATTTAGTAATTTTGACTCCATACTGGAAACGTCTAGAAATCTCAGATATCAAAATTTATTGGAAACCACTCTGGAGAGCTAGGACCGGTGCAAGGGCGGATGCTGAATGGGAAATCTGCGCGGCGTCTATCGATTTTTATGCATCGAATACGTTTTCAAATATTTATCAGGTAGGAAGAAAATAAATCAAGATGACTAATACATTTTTTTGTATGAATAACCTAATATTTTTTCTTTCACAAAAATCTAAGTTTTCACACTTTGTGATTTTTAAGGTTTATTTATTATGATATATAAACCTTATAGATTATGATATAGATTATGGATGCCAGTCGTGGCGCAGAGGCACAAAGTGTGACTGTAAAATCGATTGGTTGTGGGTTCGATCCTCACTTGAGGAAATGAAATATTTATTTACATTTATATTTAAAGTTCTTCGCTCTGGTGTCGAGGCAAAGCACGGCGTTGAGTACCGCCACTCAACACGCAATGCCTCCATAATTCGGCGAAAAGTGGTGAATAGAGTGTCTTAACACTGGGTTCCCTCTGTCTAACGTACTGTGTGCGGGATACAGCGTGAAGCTGAAAAAAAATTATATATCTATTTATTATTAGGTCATCAATAATTTTTATCTATATCTACGAGTATATATATACAGTACAGTTTAATATTAAGGGTCGTTACATTAAGGTTATTTAATGGATGGTTATTTAACTGCTGCTAAAACTAGAAGAAACTGTAAAAAGAAAATATTATTTACCTCTATCTTTATTACGTATTTCTTTAACCTACAACTTTCACATAACGAATCCTATCAGTTTACTACATTCAATTTCGTATTAAATACATGTCTCGACAGGTTTTAACTTACTAAGACAGTTTTTTTGGCGTACAGTAATGTAAAGGCTGCTTTTTGATACTGTTGTTTTAAAGTTTGCAATGGCTGATAAACGAAAAAGCTGAGATCAATATTTTTTTAACCTTTGCTAAAGAAGTTTGAGGCCGGTCGTGGCGCAGCGGCACGAGGTGTGACTGCGAAACCGACTGGTTGTGGGTTCGATCCCCATTCGAGGAGCTGAAATATTTACTTAAATTTATATTTCCATTTCTTCGCTCTGGTGTAAGCGCGGCATTGAGTTCTGCCACTCAACACGCAATGCCTCCAGAATTCGGCAGAAAGTAGGGAACGCACTAGGTTCCCTCTGCCTACCCTGCTGTGTGCGGGATACAGCGTGAAGCTAATTCATTTTTTTAATTTAATTTTACCTTTGTTAAAATGAATCAGAGACCATCCTAACCTGTGTAAAATTTAATGAACAAAAAAATAGTTATACGATAAATATTAACTTAAATATTTTCTTTTATAATTTCTAATAGTTACTGGGTACTATAAAAAAAAAGTAAATATCAAGAATTCAGTAACTCAATTTGCTGTTGATATTAATAGTTGAATTCTAAAATTCGATAGCCTTCGAAGTCTCAACCCGACTGAAATTTCTGAACGCATTCCTATATGGGCGGAAAAATCAATAACTGCAGCAGTGTCGCGCTCGCTATGGGAACACTTGCATCCTTTAACATACATTTTAAACTTTAATAAAGCTTTGGCGATTCAATTTCAACGATGGTTTCAAACAAATGTAATTCAGGTGAATACTATTTTACAATATTTTGTTACAACGTAGAACACTCGTCATCTGTGTATTGATTTATTAATAATAATCACACACAGCAAGGTAGGCAGAGGGAACCTAGTGTTAAGACACTCCGTTCCCCACTTTCTGCCGACTTCTGAAGGCATTGCGTGTTGAGTGGCAGGACTCAACGCCGCCCTTTGCCTCGACACCAGAGCGAAGAAATGGAAATATAAATTTAAGTAAATATTTTATCTCCTCGAGTGGGGATCGAACCCACAACCAATCCGTTTTACAGTCACATTTTGTGCCACTGTGCCACGACTGGCCTCAATTTATTAATTTATAATATTTTTTGATCGACTTATTAATTTATAATATTTAAAAATATATATAGATATGAGATTAAAAGATATGAATTGTCAATTATGACGAGGAGTGTGACATTTTAAATATATAATATGTTTTATACATAATTACCTATATAATGATTTCTTCAGTATATTATCAATAGCCGCCATCTTGTTGTATTTCAGTCGAGATCTATAACTTCAACGAGCTGCTAAAAAGCTTCTCCGCCATGAAAGAAGATCGTCGCGAACAAAAGGTGACAACGAAGACCGAAGCGAGGGCCCCTAAATGTATAGACCCGATGACGTACTCACGAATGAGAGACTTGCAGGTATTGGAAACTATTTAGTAAAATAATGTAAAACTTCGAGGCAAGTCGTGGCGCAGCGGCACGAGGTGTGACTGTAAAACCGACTGGTTGTGGGTTCGATCCCCACTCGAGGAGATGAAATATTTACTTAAATTTATATTTCCATTTCTTCGCTCTGGTGTCGAGGTTGAGCGCGGCATTGAGTTTTGCAGAAAGTGGGGAACGGAGTGTCTTAACACTAGGTTCACTCTGCCTACCCTGCTGTGTGCGGGATACAGCGTGAAGCTGATTATGTCAAATTTCTATATCGTTGCATATAAAGGCAAAGGTCAGTGATATATGAGCAGTTTGTATGTTGTTCTTATTAACTAAGCGAGTGCAAATGCAGCCAGCGACTGTACTGTGTATCACTTTACTGCAGCGCGTTCACTGAGTGACTCTTTGCTGTATAAATACAAGTAACTTGCCGCCGACGCCACTTTCGTGGTTACACGAACTCTTTATAATAAAATAAGAAAACACGTTAAAATTACTTATTTAGAAAACGTATAAAAATTTTAAACGTAGCGGGACTCGGACCCGCGCCTACTGGAAACCGACCAGGACCAGGAGGCGTGGGTTCGAGTCCCGCTACGTTCAAATTTTTATACGTTTTCTAAATAAGTGTTTTTCTTTCCTAAGTGTGGATTAACACTAAAATGTTAAAATTGTTAAAATTATTTCATTTTGGGCGGTGCGATTGTATTATGTTTATAGAATTATTAAAATATTGGCACATATAGTGGTTTTGTAGGTACTCGTATGTGTGGACGAAGTCATTAGATTTTTTTATTTTCAGATGTGTTTGATGGAAGAGAAGACATTGGAGGATTGTACGATGTCTTCTGAGAGGCGACACGTGTGCTTGGTTCACTCGTTGAAATAACACATGGATAGATCCGTATAAATTACATTTGACAAAGGATAGCCATCTATTTTGTTTTTAGTTCAAATATTTTTTTTATTTTACTTTAAAAAAAAATTAATACAAGATTTTAGTCAATTTAATAACATTTTTTTTATTAAATTAACTAAATACTTGATTTCAGTTGTAAAATAATTTTTTGAAAGACATGTTTGCTATAAGTTAATTTCTTTTTTACTGTTTTTAATTTTATCTTTGATTATTTTATAAGCCGTGTCCCCGTGTTGTATAATATATAACTTATAGTGGCAAGAACGCTAACTGCGTTTTATCGTTGAATCGCACTCAAGAGTTTATTCAAAACTGAGTTAGCTGTCTTGTCACCGGTGGAGGCAGTGAGTCGAGGCTGGTTTTTAGTGAAGGTAGTTGAATACACATTAACGTCAAATATGGATTCATAATTAAATCCTATTTGAAAAGATTAAGGGCTGTAGTGGCACAGTGTGACAGCGTCTGACTGTTAGCACGACGGCTGTTGGTTCGATTTCCACTCGGGGGAATGAATGAAGATCGGCGTTGAAGTCCGCCACTCATGCAATGTCTCGAGTGCGTGGTACGTTGGGAACGGAGTGTCTTGCCACTAGTTTCCCTATGTCGTTCATACAACATGCGGGGTATAGCGTGAATAAAAAAAAGGTTACGCTCAAAATAACGCAAAAGTTAGAAAACCTTAATAATAGATGTTAGCTTAATCAAATACATATACGTTCTATTAGATTAAATTGGATAAAATGTGTCGGTCTTACTATATATTATTGTCTTGTTAAAAATATTTGTTTCAACTTTAACATGTTTTTTAGGTTAACGTACTTCTTAAGACAAAAAGGAACCCACTGTCTGCAAAAAACGTGTATTTCGAGATTATAAAGAGAATAAAAATGATTAGGATTATTCCGGTTAACTCAGTAAAAAATCTGAAAACTACATATTTGTGGTTAAATTCAAAAAATAATAATCTTAAAAAGCACAGTTCAAGTGAGGTATCAGTTGAAAACCTCTTAGTAAGCTTGGCTTGAATTTCAAAAAAGCTCGAGACCTCCATTTTTGTAAGGTCCCCTTGAGGGCGAGCTATTTCTATTGAATTGAATAGTTTTTGTAAATTAATTAAAAATCTTAATACGAGTATGTATTATAAAACGAAAATACTGTAATAATATTTTATTGACAAATCGTAGTCACTTGAACGTACTAGATGGAAAAAATATTCTTGATATAATTGTACACTTTCTTAATTTACCCCTAACAATCTTCAGTAGGAGCCAAACCTGCTAACCTCGGCGTAATAACCAGAGGCAGACTTCATATATTCAAAGGATAATTAGTATCTATTATAATAATTATTTGTAAATCATATTCAAGATTTCTAAATCTTTATATTAATCATTCTCGAAATATATATTATTACCTACTAAACTATTAATTTCTTCATAAAATCATAAATATGTAATATATACAAATATTTATTATTTTTATACATTTATATTTTGAATATTTTTAAATATATTTCTATTGTATGTATATGTATAGACATAAGATGATGATTCTTTTCTTATTGTTTCGTTGTACGTTTTAAGTTAAGCTTTATTATTATTATATAACTGTATAAGAATTTATAAATAGTTGTGTGTCATAAATGTCTATTTATTGTAATTGAATTAAATAAATCTAATAAAAAGTATTTTTTGGTGCTTCTTCAAAATAGTTTAATAAATGGAAAAAAATAAATTTAAGAATACTACAGAGATACACTTATTACTCAAACTACCAATATCATATAAGTTATATATCTAAGCAAGGTAAAGTAAGGTAAGGTTTTGCCTGATGATGATAATGATGAGATGTGGGACAAAAAATATGTATAGTTAAATATACCTACATAATATTGACAAAGCCTTTTTGTTCATGACTTTCTATATTCTTTTTTATTTATTTTTTTTTGTGGAAAAAGACAAGGCAGACGAGCATACGGTTTACCCGACCGTAAGTGATCACCGCCGCCCACGACCCCGTGCATCACCAGAGGAGCTACAGGTGCGTTGCCGGCCTTTAAGGTGGAGATAGGCGTCCTTTAAGGTGGAGATAGGCGTCCTTAGCGTCCTGCAGGTAGGCCATTACACAGTTGAGGGCCACGTGTCCACATGGTGTGGATGATACTTGAGTTTGTCGTCACAAACTACTGTGCGGTTACAAAATTCGGCGGCAGGTAACAAGTCAAATAGTGCTCCAGAAAACTTCCCATGATAAATACGGTAGAGAACGCATCAAACGGGTCAAGCTAATACTGGAGTACACCAGCCCAGAGATGAGAACAGTACTCTATATGCGGCCGAACATGGGCTGTCTTGCTCTGTTGATGACCCCCAGTTTCTTTGAGGTCAAATTGGCCTTTCTTTCTTTATTTGTGTATTTGCTTTTTATTATTAACTAGGGAGGCAGAGGGAACTCAACGACCCACTTTTGTCTTGGTACCAACACCTCTGACGCCCAATATTAATAACCTATCTCCAACGTCAATCTTAGATTGTTTCATACATCTATCCAATCTAGAGATTGGATAGATGTATGAAACAATCTAAGATTGACGTTGGAGACAACGTTATTAATACTGGGCGTAAGTAAGTAGTAAGTAAATTCATCTCCTCGAGTGGGGATCGAACTCACAACAACTCGCGTTTATAGGCACCTGTGCTCCTGCGCTACGTCTGGTCTCATTAGTTAATTCAATCTTTAAAATTTAATGAAAAAAGCAGTCAAACAATTATTACATATATATGCGCTTAAATGTTATCCTTTATATTTTCTAATCATTATTAGGTTTTGTAAAAAAAAATAATACCAATGATTTAATAACTTTATTTGTTGTAGATATTATTAATTGAATTTTAAAATCCGAGATAAAGAGCCTTAACCCGACTGAAATTTTTGAACGCATTCTTATATGGGCGGAAAAATCAATAGCTGCAGTAGTGTTGCACTCGCTATGGGAACATTTGCATCCTTTAACATACATTTTAAACTTTAATAAAGCTTTGGCGATTCAATTTCAACGATGAATTCAAATAAATGTAATTCAGGTGAATACTATTTTACAATAATTGTTTACTTTAATTTGTTCAAATGTAGACCGCTCATAATTTGTGGGGAGACTTAACAATTTAATAAATTGAACAAAGATACAGATATGATTATAACATTTGATTTTTCAATTATCTTATTGTGTGTGATATTTTTTACATAAAATATGTTTTATATATATATATATATATATATATATATATATATATATATATATATATCTCAACCATAAAAAACTGATTTTTCCAACAATATATTATTGTTGTGTATGTTATGGTTGTAATATAAAACGCCATTTGTCAAGAACAACGCACGCACACATAATCCTATCAAAGGAACACCTTATTCTGAAATCGAATCAGAAAAATCCTACGACTAAATTGTTGAGGTATCTTGATTAATTTCGTTACCTATGGGCTTAAAATATTTTACCCTATACACCGTAAAAGGAGCGCTGACACTTTCACCTTATTTATTGATTTCTTCAGTATAATAATTACCCTATTGGTAATCTTGTTATATTTCAGTCGAAATCTATAATTTCAACGAGCTGCTAAAAAGCTTCAACGCCATGAAAGAAGAAGATCATCGCGAACAAAACGTGACAACGAAGACCGAAGCGATGGCTCCTAAATGTATAGACCCGATGACGTACTCACGAATGAGAGACTTGCAGGTATTGGAAATTATTTAGTAAAATAATATCGTTAATATAGTAAAATAATACTTATATATAGTTGCATATAAAGACAAAGGTCAGTGATATATGAGCAGTATGTAAGTTGTTCGTATTAACTAAGCGAGTGCAAATGCAGCAGCCAGCTCCAGCCAGAACGTATTTTATACAAAACAAACAAACAAAAAAATATAAATCTTTTTAATAAATTTAAGAAAAAAAAATATATAATTCATATTGAACGATGCCATTGTATTATGTTTATAGAATTATTAAAATATTGGCACATATAGTGGTTTTGTAGGTACTCGTATGTGGACGAAGTCAATAAAGATTTTTTAATGTATTTCAGATGTGTTTGATGGAAGAGAAGACATTGGAGGATTGTACGAAGTCTTCTGAGAGGCGACACGTGTGCTTGGTTCACTCGTTGAAATAACACATGGGTAGAGACGTATAAATTACATTTGACAAAGGATAGCCATCAATTTTGTTTTAGTTTGGATATGTGTTATGTTAGGTTACGTATTATTTTTTATTTTTTTCCATTTTATACAAGGGTTACTTAGTCAATTTAATAACATTTTTTTATTAAATTAACTAAATACTTGACTTTAGTTGTAAAATAATTTTTTGAAAGACATTTTTGCTATAAGTTAATTTCTTTTTTACTGTTTTTAATTTTATCTTAGATTATTTTATAAGCCGTGTTGTATAATATACAACTTATAGTGGCAAGAACGCTAACTGCGTTTTATCGTTGAATCGCACTCAAAAGTTTATTCAAAAATGAGTTAGCTGTCTTGTCACCTGTGGAGGCAATGAGTCGAGGCTGGTTTTTAGTGAAGGTAGTTGAATATACATTAACGTCAAATACGGATTCATAATTAAATCCTATTTGAAAAGATCAAGGGTCATGGCATAGTGTGACAGCGTCTGACGTTTAGCACGACGGCTGTTGGTTCGATTTGCACACGGGGGAACGAATGAAGATCGGCGTTGAAGTCCGCCACTCAACATGCAATGTCTCGAAAAGTGGGTGGTACGTTGGGAACGGAGTGTCTTACCACTAGTTTCCCTATGTCGTTCATACAACATGCAGGGTATATCGTGAATAAAAAAAGAAAGGTCAAGCTCAAAATAACGCAAAAGTTAGAAAACCTTAATAATAGATGTTAGCTTAATGAGATATTTACATATACGTTCTATTAAATTAAATTGGATAAAATGTGTCGGTCTTACTATATTTTATTGTCTTGTTTAAAAATATTTGTTTCAACTTTAACATGGTTTTTAGGTTAGCGTACTTCTTAAGTTTTGTCTTAAGTCACTGTCTGCAAAAAGCGTGTATTTCGAGACTATAAAAAGAATAAAAATTATTAGGGTTATTCCTGTTAACTCAGTAAAAAATCTGAAAACTACATATTTGTAGTTAAATAAAAAAAAATAATAACCTTAAAAAGGACAGTTCAAGTGAGGTATTAGTTGAAAAGCCTCTTACTAAGCTTGGCTTGAATTTAAAAAAAGCTCGAGACCTCCATTTTTGTAAGGTCCCCTTGAGGGCGAGCTATTTCTATTGAATTGAATAGTTTTAGTAAATTAATTAGAAATCTTAATACGAGTATGTATTACAAAACGAAAATACTGTAATAATATTTTATTGACAAATCGTAGTCACTTGAACGTACTAGATGGAAAAATTATTCTTGATATAATTGTACATTTTCTTAATTTACCCCTAACAATCTTCAGTAGGAGTCAAACCTGCTAACCTCGGCGTAATAACCAGAGGCAGACTTCATATATTCAAAGGATAATTAGTATCTATTATAATAATTATTTGTAAATCATATTCAAGATTTCTAAATCTTTATATTGATCATTCTCGAAATATATATTATTACCTACTAAACTATTAATTTCTTCATAAAATCATAAATATGTAATATATAAAAATATTTATTATTTTTATACATTTATATTTTGAATATTTTTAAATATATTTCTATTGTATGTATATGTATAGACATAAGATGATGATTTTTTTCTTATTGTTTCGTTGTACGTTTTAAGTTAAGCTTTATTATTATTATATAACTGTATAAGAATTTATAAATAGTTGTATGTCATGTCTATTTATTGTCTATATATTGTAATTATGTCTAAATGTCTATTTATTGTAATTGAAATAAATAAATCTAATAAAAAGTATTTTTTCGGTGGTCCTTCAAAATAGTTTAATAAATGGAAAAAAATAAATTTGAGAACACAACAGAGATACACTTATTACTCAAACTACCAATATCATATAAGTTATATATCTAAGCAAGGTAATGTTTTATCTGATGATGATGATGATAATGATGACATGTGGGGCAAAAAATATGTATGTAATATACCTGCATAATATTGACAAAGCCTTTTTGTTCATGACTTTCTATATTTTTTTTTATTTTATTTTTTTTTGTCGAAAAAGACACGACAAACGAGCATACGGTTAACCTGATCGTAAGTGATCATCGCCGCCCACGACCCCGTGCATCACCAGAGGAGCTACAGGCGCGTTGCCGGCCGACAAGGTGGAGATAGACGCGCTTTTTGAAGGTACCTAGTAGTTAAAAGTGGTGGTGTTGGTGTGAAGTACTGTCTCGCTCTGTTGATGACCCCCAGTTTCTTTGAGCCTAACTTGGCCTTTGTTTCTTTATTTGCGTATGGGGCCGTTCAAGTATTACGTAAGCAGATTTTTTGCAATTATTGACCCCCCCCCCTCCCCTATGTCATCAAAAATAAGCAATCC
>JAATLQ010033920.1:0-19986 GCA_013421005.1 Heliconius erato x Heliconius himera | reverse complement strand
GCTTCACGCTGTATCCCGCAAACAGCAGGGTAGGCAGAGGGAACCTAGTGTTAAGACACTCCGTTCCCCACTTTCTGCCGAATTCTGGAGGCATTGCGTGTTGAGTGGCAGAACTCAACGCCGCGCTTAACCTCGACACCAGAGCGAAGAAATGGAAATATAAATTTAAGTAAATATTTCATCTCCTCGAGTGGGGATCGAACCCACAACCAGTCGGCTTTGCAGTCACACCTCGTGCCCCTGCGCCACGACCGGCCTCACTGTGTGTAAAACAGCTATATATAAAACTGATATATATTATTTTTTATTAACAATGAATGAACAATGCGACATCAATATGTTTACATTTGCGAGAAATCGTTAACTTTAGAATATTACTGAAGATTGTTTTTTAGCTTTACGTTGTACCTCGTCCACAACGGAGTAGTTAGAGACATCCCCTTAAGATCCTTCTGTTCCCCCATTTCCCCATATGGACATTAGCTTTGAATTTTGCCAACACGCAACGCTTCCAGAATTCGGCAGAAGGCGGGTAGCAGAGTGAACACAAGGTTCCCAGGTTCCCTCTGCCTACACTGCTATGTGCGGGATATAGCTTGAAGTTGTATAACGTTACTATTGGTATGTACAGACATACGAATTATTATAGCGTTATTTACGAATAGGCCTTACACTTTAAACCAGGGCTTGAAATAACGTTAAAACTGTGGTATCGTACTCTAGGTATCGATACTTAATAAAGTATCGATAAATATTTACCTTTATAATTAGATACTTTTATCGTTAAGCACAAGTATAGTTAAATCTAGGTATCGTTAAAATGGTATCGTTAAGATAGTTTCGCTACCGTCGCTCTCGTCCAATCACAAAAATATGTAAGTAAGACGCTAGGTGTGTGTGTGTGTGTGTATGTGTGTGTGCGTACTATTATTACAGCGATCTCTTTGCTATTTCGAGTTATTGTTCTTGTTGAATATACATCCATACATATGAAAATAATTAAGCGCCTGTGATTTCAAAATCATTTTATATTATACAGTTACTTACATACTACTAAAATAATTCATCATCAATTTTTTCCCAAATTAAAAAATATATATTATATAAATAAATATTCCTGTAATTCAAGCGGGAGCTGTTAGTAATAATAATAATATTTATAAACTATAACAGTATTTACTTTATAATGGTTATTCATGTTATGGAAAGGTATAGAAATAAATTGCCTTGTTAGTGAAGTGGTTGAAGCGATTCCCGAGCAAGGGATCTTGCGTTCGATTCCCGAATCGGGCAAAGTATTATTAATTATTATCGTTTTTCGAAAAATCTCAATAGTATCAATAAAAAAGCGTGATGTTATAAATAGTATAGTGTCAGAATAAGTAAATCAATGACAATTTTAAACACAAAAAATATTATTTTGGACTTTAATGAGATTAGGATATAATGAGGCCAGAAGCGCAAAAGTCGTGGCGCAGAAGCACACGCGTGTTATTGTAAATGCGAGACAGGTTGTGGGTTCGATTCCCATTCGGGGAAATAGAATATTATTTTTTTTAACATTTTTAATATTTTTTCGTCGATATGACTATCATTTATGCTATTTTTTGATTTGAGAAAATAATTTATTGGCTGTAAGAATGTTCATTGTTATGTAAAAGATATTCTTATTTACATTCTAAACTTAAGAATCAAGAAACTGCTTAAAATATGCTTTCTTCGCATGCGTTGTAATGACTACATAAAAAATATTATAAAAAATTATTTGAAGCCGCAGCGGCATGAAGTGTGACTGTAAAACCGACTGGTTGTGGGTTCATCCTCCTCGAGGAGATGAAATATTTACTTAAATTTATATTTTCATTTCTTCACTCGTATCGACGATACGCGCGGCGTTGAGTTCTACCACTCAACACGCAATGCCTCCAGAATTCGGCAGAAAGTGGGGAACGGATCTTAACACTAGGTTCCCTCTGCCTACCCTGCTGTGTGCGGGATACAGTGTGAAGCTGATTTTGATTTCATTTTGATAAAAATAAAAGTTAAGGACATGTGATTGTAATTATTATGTTACTAGTGACCAGCTCGCGGCTTCGCCCGCTTAAATTTGTGAATTTATAAGTTTTTTTTAGATTTTTTAAGATTTCTAAAATGAAAATTATTAAAACCATAGGCGGTATTTTCAATTTTAATAAAAAATTAGTATTGGAGGCATTTAACAAAGTAATAGAACCAGAAACAATAATATTTAAAAATTTTGTGTTTGTTGGTTTTTCTGTTTGTCGACGTTCAGAAACGGCTTAACCAATTTAAGAAGCGAAGACGCGAGCGCGGTGCGGGGGCGGTAAAATCGATTTAATTGTTTTTATTTAATAGTGTAATGATTAAATAACTGACCTTTATAACTATTTATTTATATTCTCATAGAGAAATTATAGCTTTATTGGGCACTTTTTTTTTAAATAATTTTATCAAAATATATTTATTTATTTCTTTTAAGATAAAAATTAAAATAACATATCCATAATCACATATAATATATTTATATAAATGAGAATATTTTTTTGTTTAATAGCTCCCAATAGTTATTACATGAATGCGTATGCAAGGAAAAAAACATTTTAGAAAGTTGTTTAATTCTACCAGAATTCTAAAAACTACCAACATTTTTACAGTTTATAAATTATTTTCTTAAATAAAAAAATGCCTTTGTTTTCCACCTGAAAAACATGGGCGAAAAAATTAAAGGGCCTAAATGGGCGAAAAAATATTAAATTTATATATAAATATATAGATACCACATTATTATCGGTACTGTACTGGTAATAATAATTAAAAAATAGATATACTACGGGATACCTTTGTATGCAAAGTTTAAAGCTATTCATTATGACAGAATATAAAACAGTATATCTATAGATGAATTACACACTTTTTGTATTTTTTTCAGCTTCACGCTGTATCCTGCACATAGCAGGGTAGGCAGACATAACAGACGGCACTCCGTTCCCCACTTTGCGCCAAATTTTTCGAATTGCGTGTTAAGTGGCGATACTCAACGCCGGGCTTTTGTCTTGGTGCCAGAGCGAAGAAATGAAAATATTAAGAAATAATAATTCAATGCCTCGAGTGGGGATCGAACCCACAACCGCCGCGTTTCAGTTACATCCCTGTGCCTCTGGACCTCAACGGCATCGATTCTTTTTATGCTTTGAGAATAATATGTATATTTTTTAGATGTCCCTCTGAACTATGATAATACGAACTTTAAAAATTAGTTATTGTGGCATTTTTTAAGATTTTATAGTTTTTTGTCTTCTATAAAATTGTAGTACATCACTTTGGTCTATTCTTAATAATTTCCACAGCGTACGCGATATAAGGTTTTTTTAATATATATTTATATATTTGTTTTTACACGTTAATTATAAAATATTTTTTCAAATCTCGTCCCGCAGTTTCGGGGCCTATTCAATTCTAATAAAGAAACAAAAAAATAATATCGATTGTCTTCATAATTTTAGTAATATCGATGCACCGCCCCCCCCCACCCCCGCAGAGTCACGCTGCTACGGTGCGCGAGGTCACACACTTCCCATTTTTTATTATTACATGATTTTCTTTAGATTGATATTTTTAAATTCATTGTATCTTTTGAATGGAATGACCGATTTTAATCATTTAAAAAGTATTTTACACGTATTGAAATTATCTTTAATACAATATCATTTAATGGTATAAGGATTAATGCAGATGTATGAATAATATGGTTTGATTATTGTCGGCACTTTTGCCAACTTGTAAAATATAAAAAAAGTAGTTATATTGGCATAACTACAGTAGTTGGACATATCGTATCACGGACTTTTTATAGATATTGATGCGTTCTATAACACTGTAGAACATTGTTTTGTTCTATCATCAATAGTTTTCGCAGCGCACGCGATGATAGATTTTTTAAGATCAATTTCTCCACACTTTGGGTCACATTATTGCATTTTAATTAAGAATGTCTATTTTTTTTGAAAATGTAATATAGCCTATATTGGCCAGTGAAGATGCAACTTTCTAATAGTGAAGAACTTATTGAAATAGGTCCAGTAGTTTTCGTCTGAAAACAATACAAACATACATACAAAAATACAATTTTTTTCTTTTTATAATATTAGTATAGATGATAAATACATTTTGTAGTAGTAAATTTATTAATTAATTAAATCAAATGGACGCGGGGGAATGAATTATTATTTATTAAAAATTTTATTTCTTTGGTCTGGTAACCAGGCAAAGCGCAGCCTTGACTTCCGCCACTCAACACGTAATGCCTCGAAAATTTAGCTTTAAGTGAGGAACGGAGTGTCTTAACACTAGGTTTCCTCAGCCTACCCAGCTATGTGCGGGATATATTTATTATTTATTATTATTTATTTATTATTATTTATGAACTCATCGAAATAAATGTTAAAAGTCGCAAACTACATATTAAACAGACAAATGTCTGTTTGTCAGTGCGTTTGTCAGTCACGTTAATTTCAGAAAATTAACTGATAAATAGACAAAAGACGGCAACTTTAAGGTTTTTATAATTTTCGTATTAGAAATCTTAAGTGCACTGCAAACGTACATTATATACGTATAAAAAAATTACGTAATTCAGTGTATTAAATAGATAATTCAATAGTTTAAGCGGGCGAAGCCGCAAGTTTGATAGTAGTTTTTTTAAAAGTGTTGCATAAAAATATTGTCAATTAATAAAAGAAACAACATGCTTAGACAAGATACACTAATGCACAAACGTGACCAGACGTCTCGTTTTGAATGAGACTGCCTCGTTTTTCCCTTGTGTGTCTCGGTAGATATGTTAATATTTAGGGTCATCGAAATATAATATAAAAATACAACAGTCCCGTTTTTACGGAATGGCATTTAAATTTATTTCGATGATCGAAACATGTTTTTCCGCGGTTATCACGATAGTACACTATTTTGGAAAAACGGAAGTATAACATTATTAAAGTCTCAATTATATTATAAAGAAAGCACGTCTCAGATGTCGAAAACAATTGAAACTATCCTAAAATAACAAAAACTATCGTAAAAAACGAAAACACTATAAAATTATTAAAAAATACGAAAGTCACTCATAGAAAAGGAAATCCATTCTAAGAAAACCACACCTGTAAAAAACGGAAAGCAACCCTCCAATGTCCCGTTTTGAACCGACCAAAATATGGTCACATTATGTATGCGTCAATTAGTTGAATAGGTTAAAAAATATGCAAGCGTATTCTAATGCTTCACAACAAACGACGTGGCAACAGCGCGCGACAGTGCGAAGAGAGCCGCTGCCCGCCCGCCGACCGTCGAGGCGAAAACGGCAACGTCGCATAAAGTAACTAAATAATAGGATGATTTTTACCGCTACTTTTATCGCTACTTTCGAAGTAACACTAAATTTTACGTTAAAGATTTAACGCAAAATTAACCTTATTTTTACGGTATTTTTCCGTTAAGTTAGCAAGTATCGCTACCAAATAGTAACGATACTTAAGTATCTCTATGGCATTACCGGTAATTAACGTTAATTTTAAATGTGAATTGGTAACGTTAACAAGCCCTGCTTTAAACACACATCATTTCATTTAAATCCAATTATTAATAAAATATTAATGTAGAGTAATATAGTCTATATTTATATTTTGTGACTGTGACTTATCCCAAAATTCAAATAATTTATGTGTTGTTGTCCAACTGGTATTTTAGTAATTTGTATTTATAACCTAAGTATAAACCAATATTACTACGTAGAGAAGGTGCTTAGGACCTTAACTTGCATATAGATTTTTCTCCTCAGTATTAATAAACGGTCATACAAGGAACTACTCAAAAAACCGGACAAGCGCGAATCGGACTCGCCCACAGAGGGTTCTGTACAAAAATTGGAGATCTCAAGCTTTTGCCGAAATTCAAAGAAGGCTTAACTAGAGTCTTTTCATCTGTCTAAAATGGCTTTTTGAGTATAAAAAAAAATTAAAACTGATTTTGTGATTTTGTCCCAAGGTGCAATCACGTCTTGTACTTTGGGACAGTGACGTTTGTACTTTCGGACGAAATATGTTTATACGAGAACTTTATTTTTTTTACTTTGCACATCACAACCGTTGCACTTACAGTGAGACGCTGTGTCATTAAGTTCCCAAACAATAATGTTGTATATTTGTACATATTTCTATATTACGAAGAAAATAAAGAGAATCTGTTCGCCTCTGTCAAAACCAAAATTTAGAAAATAGTAGCCAACATTTTTTAAGTATATCCATTACTCCAAACGGGAATCAAACCTAGGCCATTGCATTAAATACTGTGTTACACCCTCGCTTTCACCAAAACTACTTTTACTAATATTTATTTAACAAATAAAAACGTTCGAATCGAGCTGTAAAAGCAACACGATAATTTGGCAAAAGTTTTGTATAAACGTGACGTGACGTCCATTCAAGTGCGATGATTGCTGATAAAACGATACTTTACGCCTTTATATAAGTAGGTAATGGAGTTAAATGAGATTTGCCTTCACTTTCTTGCCTCAAAATGGTGTGGTTGCGTTAAGAAGCTTTACGGAGCTTTAGTATTAGGTAATATTACATGAAACTTAAAAGCCAATAAGAAATATTAATAATTTTTGTATAAATAAAGCAAATATGGTAAATATGGTTGATAATTCGTGTTCAGTAAAAAAGTATTTTAGTTAAACTGTAGTTCAATATTATTGATTTATTTTGTAGAATTCATTGATTGTGCCGCACAAATCAGGGTAGCAGCGGGAACCTGGTAATCTAAACATAGAATCCCCATTAAAACACTTCACTTTTTACTTTCCGCCAAATTCTCGGGGCATTGCCTGTTGTGTGGCGGAACTCAACGCAGCGTTCAGCCTTGTTACCAGAGCCAAGATAGAAAAATATTAAATATTTCATTCCCCTAGTGGGAATTGGACTAACAACCATCGCTTTTACAGTCGTATGCTTGTGCTTAATCTGCAGTTTGAATAATTTATTTTTGAGTTTTACGCTTTCTCGTAGTTATAGCAAGTTGACAATAGGAACTTAGTGTGAAGATCAACTTTCCACGCGATTTTTGAGCTTCTACATGTTGAATGGCGAAACTGGCAATCAAGCCCATATCCATTGCGTCACACGGTGTTTTACTGCGAAATGACGACGTTCTAATCTATTTAAAAATATGCTACAAATATTTTAATATGTTTAGCAATCTCATAAACAGAACCTACAAATAACGCTATAGTAAGCAGATATTACAGATATCGAACGTAAAAATATCAGGGAGTATCAAAACAGAGATTTTCCTTGTAACTTCACCATTCGGAAGTAATAAATTTGTTCTACCGGAGACATAATGATATTATTGTGCTTACAGCACAACTTGGATGATACCTTAACTTTTCTATTTGTACTGAGTTATAAAATTCTTCTTAATCTTTTATAGGTATATTGAGGTGTGACTGTAAACGCGTTGATTGCCGATTTGATAATCGGGGTGTAGTAAGAAAGTGGGGTGTTTCCTTCCACTTTTCAATCTCGTTCTAGTAAAAAAGCGGGGCGTTTCTTTTCACTTTTCAATCTAAAATGTTGTGTTTTTCGGCGAAATCTGGAGTATGGAGTATTTTGAGACTACATTTTCTCTACTTTCCTTTCTATATTCGGATACAATGTGATACCGAAAAGAAAAAAATATGACATTGACGCAACTTTTTATAATTTATTTAATGAATAATGAATTTATCGCGCATTTCGAACAAAGATATATCTTTGAAATTTGTATTTTTACCATTTTTAAATCTTACTATTACTAATTTAGAAAAGTAATGGCCAAGAATATAATAATTTCATACAAACATTTCTAACTTGAAAACATTGTATAAGATCTACAAAACACCTACCAACTACTACTGATTGAGCATTCAGCTCACACAACAGTACAGTGAAACATTTAGCGTATCATTTTTTGTTCGAATTTTTTATACGTTATCACGTAAATAAATAGTATCTACTATACTATAAATAATAATAAGTAATAGGGGGAATCGCTCTACGGTGAGACAATGTCTGTCTACTGTAATACGATAGTTGTAGATTTGATTCCAAGTGGAGGAATAAAATAATTCTTTTTTAGGTTCTCGTTGCGCCCCACAAATAGTAGGGTAGGCACAGAGAACCTGGGAACTTAGTGTTAGATCACTCCGTTCCCATTAAGACACTACCGTTTTCCATTTTCCGCCTAATTCTGGAGGTATTGCGTCTTGAATGGCGGTACTCAACAGCGCACTTTGACTTGTTACCAAAGCGAGAAAGTAAAAATATTAAATATTTCATTTCCTCTATTGAAAATCAAACAAACAACCATTCGCTTTTACAGCTATACGCTAAATTTCCTATAAAATGGCCAAATAAACTATTCCCCATTTGCCAGAGCAACATAATAGCGGTGTTAAGTTCCGTCACTCAATATACGATGTCTACAATTCGGTGAAATCTATATTTATTTATAAATAAAGACGATCACGAAAGTAGTTTACTGTTCAATACATACATATTTTTTTTCGTTAGTTCTACAGATATAACTATATTTTCTATTACCTACTGTTGAATTTTATTACTAAAATAATAGAACGAATGAAATGATAGCAAAGTAAGGCGCTATTAAATTATACATTAATTAATTATTGTTGTTCATTGTGTCAAAATAATGATTCAATAATATTATTATCAAATGTACCAACTAATTTTGTTTCCCTTTATATGAACAAACTTTGGTAATTGTACTTTCCACATTGCTAACGCAATCGCGGGAAATAAACAATTTTAGGCCAAAATGTGTTACGTTACACTTAAAAGCTAATTGGTAAAAGATGTCTTTGTATTGAATACGGTTTTTTAATGTAATATGTTGTATTTCAAATCAAAATCATCATAAGGCCGTCGTAGCCCGGCGGCACAAGGGTGCGGCATGACGGTTCTGGCTTCTATCCGCATTTGGGTGACTGAAATGGGGAACGGCAGTGTCTAAACACTAGGTTCCCCAGTTCCCACTGCCTACCCTATTACATGGGGAATACAACTCTCCGTGTTTAGCCCATTTGAAATACAAAATCCCCGTTCTTTTCTTTTTGTTAATGTTTGAATTTATTTTTTCCTACTGTATCTCACATATTGCAGATTATACAGAAAGGTAAAAATCGACAGGCAAAATTCGATTCAACAAATTCACGCTGGACTTTTTATCAGAGCGAAGAGAAGAAGATATTAAAACAGTTCATTTCTACAATCGAAATCGAAGTCACAATGGTACGCTTACAGACGCTGTGCCGCTGTGCCATGATGATCAAAAAAAAATCAGCTTCACGCTGTATCCCGCACACAGCAGGGTAGGCAGAGGGAACCTAGTGTTAAGACACTCCGTTCCCCACTTTCTGCCGATTTCTGGAGGCATTGCGTGTTGAGTGGCAGAACTCAACGCCGCGCTTAACATCGACACCAGAGCGAAGAAATGGAAATGTAAATTTAAGTAAATATTTCATCTCCTCAGTGGGGATCGAACCCACAACCAGTCGGTTTTACAGTCACACCTCGTGCCACTGCGCCACCACTGGCCATGATGATCTTTTATAAATATGATAGACGTTTAAAAATTAAAATGTACGTTGTTTTAATAACTTTTCCTATTTTAAGTTAAGTTCAATTGCAAAAGTTATCTTCAAAGGTTTAAGTTTTAATCTTTGAAGATAGAAAGGAGTTTAGTCTATAAATTGGATACTATTTTAAATATTATATTTTTGTATTGATAAATTATGAACATTTTTTTATTTGCAATATTTAATATTATAAATATTAAATTAATAAACAAGTTTCTTTATATTGACAAGTTTTTAGAATATATATTTTTACACTTTAAAGTAAAATAAATTACAAATAATAGTCAAGTGAGGAAAATGTCAAGTAAATAAAAAATAAAAAAATAAAAAAATGAGGCCAGTCGTGGCGCAGCGGCACGAAGTGTGACTGTAAAACCGACTGGTTGTGGATTCGATTCCCACTCGAGGAGAGGAAATATTTACTTAAATTTATATTTCCATTTCTTCGCTCTGGTGTTGAGGCTAAGCGCCACGTTGAGTTCTGCCACTCAACACGCAATGCCTCCAGAATTCGGCAGAAAGTGGAGAACGGATTGTTTTCACACTAGGTTCCCTTTGCCTATCCTGCTGTGTGCGGAATACAGCGTGAAGCTGTCAATGTAGTTATTATAAATAAATAAGCAGCCGTTTAGTCGGAAAAGTTCAGGTAACTTGGATCCGTTATGCACGAGTTCGGACGTGTTAACCATGATGTGTGAGCACGAATAAGAATTGCCTGGGCACAATGGCGGGGAGCCATTGGTGGGGTCTGCGCTCGCAGAATACCGCCGCTCAAGCTCAAGGAGCTGACATACAAGGATATGATCCGACCAGTTCTTTTGTATGCCAGCGAATACTGCCTAGCACTATGTATGTCCCTTGAGTGAGACCTCCCGGACGCACAAGTAAGCGCTCGTTGGATGTCGTGACACAGGACATGATAGCCAATGAACTAACCACCAAGGATGTTAAAGACCGTGCAAAGTAGAGTATTTCGAGCAAGAAGGCAGACCCTGGCAACATTCGCCGAGATTAATACCAAGGTGGAAGCGTTGAACAGAGGCATTTTAAGAATAATGGAGTATCTTAACCCTAGAATTTCATGTTTCTTCTGCTAACCTGCTATGTGAAGCATTCAGTGTGAAATTGAAAATAATTGTTCATGGAAAAAATATTGTTCGAGTTGGTCCCTGGAGTTTCACTAAACAATGTTTGTGCATTTAGCTTATAAAAGTTACAAACAACATAAAAATATAAAATAAAATAATTTAATAATTTTGTATTGTAGCAAGTTGTCCCAATTGAAAGAAAATATATATATATATATATATATATATATATATATATATATATATATATATATATATATATATATATATATATATATATATAGGAAACTGAAGTTATTATATATAAAAATATATAATAACTTCAGTTTCCTACACTGTTCGGGGACCATTCGAGATCAGGTACCCTGGACACGCGTCCTGTGTAAAGTAAAGACGAATGGACGGTCCAAATACAAATGTCATGTTAAAACAATTAGTTAATCTCACGTGAGTGGCAGCAGATAAAAGGTTGCACTCTTAGCCTACCAGACACTTCGATCTTCGCTTTTCTTTAAAATATTGCGCGTTGAGTGGTGCAGACCTGTTGCAGACCTGTCTGTAAACTGAACTGTCACCAAGGTCGGCCTGAAACTGAACGAGCGCGAGTCCGGCTCGCCCATCAAGGCTCCCGTACTAAAATTGGAGGTCTCGAGCTTTTTCTGAAATTCATGTTTAGCTTAGCCAGAGTCCTTGCATCTGATACATTACTTGAACTAGCGGTTTTAATACCAAATTTTGCTCCCCTTTTAAGGTTATTATTTTTTAGGATTTAATTACAAATGTATAGTTTTCAAATTTTTCCCTGAACTAGTACTACCTGTAAATACTAGCTGCCAAATTTCATTATTCTAGATTAACCAGAAGTAACCTATCAATTGACAATTTTGATTTTCTTTATAGTGTCAGAATACGCGTTTTTTTGCCATTTTGCTAATTGATGGCCATATCTTTTTAAAATAAATGTAGAAATACGTCTTTTATCACGAAATCATAGGGCCGTAAATACTAAATACATGGTTTGAATTTCAACTCGATATCTCTAAGCGTTCCCGAGATAAAGGCTTTTGATGGACAGACAGACGGAAAACAAAGTGATCTTATTAGGGTTCCTTTTTACCTTAAGAGGTACGGAATCCTAAAAAATTACTTTAACTTATTGTTATCACAATATGTTAAAAATTATCTAATCCTACGACATCGTCAAAGTAGTCGCATAATAAAGTTAAATGTACCCGTAGTACTCGTATATAGTATTTCAATGAATTTCAATAAGAGGCTATAACCTGGATGAATGCCATATATTGTTTAATATTTGTAGTGTAATTACCAAAGTACGAAAATATGAAATATGGACGCGTTTTATGACCGTGCGTGTGCCTTTAAGTTAATATTTGTTTGAGAAAATAATATATATTTTTAGCTTCACGCTGTAACCCGCATATAGTAGGGTAGGCAAAGGGAACCTAGTGTTAAAAAACTTCGTCCCATTAAGACGCTTCCGGAAGAAACTTGCCACCGAATTCTGAAGGCATTGGATGTTGAGATGTAGAAGTCAACGCTTGTTACCAGAGTGAAGAAATGAAAACATTAAATATTTAATTCCCTCGAATGGACATCAAATTTTCATCAGATCAGATCTTCGAAGTAAATTCTAGTGAATATGTTACGGTAGACTAATAACTTAGAGGCCAGTCGTGACGTTGGAATAAAAGCGTGTGACGCCTGTAAACGTGACCGATTGTGGGTTCGATTTCCATTCGAGGAAATTAAATATTTAATATTATTATTGCTTCGCTGCTGCGGCGTAGAGCTTCGCTACTCAACACGCAATGCCTCCGGAATTCAAGAGAAAGTGAGGAGAGGAGTGTCTTATAACTAGGCTCCTTCTGCCTTCCTGGTTTTATGTGGGATACAGCGTCAAACTGTTTAATCTAATACCTATACAACAAAAACGTTTCAGTATAGCCCGCTCGGTAAAAAAACCGTCCGCCCCGAACATCTGTTACAAAAAGCGTTACTTCAGTTGCCTGTTTATTAAACCCTTCTATAGTTTTATTATATTTATTATAGATGCGTTATTGATTAAAATTTGTTAGGGCTCCTTTTTGAGCTCTTAAAATTACAAATAATCAATTTTTTAATAAATTTGTTTAAAAAAATATTATATTTCTCATGTAAATAAGTCAAGAATTTTAAATACAAGTTTTTATCATCTGATCTCATTTTTAGTCCTATTTTTGTTACAAAAATAACCTTTTATAATCATTTATGATTATATTTATTTTTATTGAAATATTAAATTAAAATACCAATTTTAAAAAAAAAAAACGAAATAACCAAACAAAACGAAAACATTCAAAAAATAAAAAAAAGTTAGGCAATTAGATTAGGTGCTTCAAATTAGTTAAGTGAGAATTTCACCAAACTTTCACTTGATCTGGATAAAGTTAATATAATTAATTTTAATGAAAACAACCTTTCCGTCTCACAGCGCCCGAGGTTATTACTTCTGAACGCGTCAATAAGGTAATTTAAGGGTAGATCTACTTCAATATCAAATTGCATTCAGCTCTGGAATTAATAAGCTTATGTGGGACTCTGGTCTTGTATGTATTTGTTTTTTTTTTTTCAGTTTCACTCTGTATCCCGGAAGTAGCACGGAAGGCTACATCCGGGATCTAGTGTTATGATACTCAGCTCCCTAATTTCCGCCGAATTCTGGAGGCGTTGAGTATTGACTGGTGGAATACAATGCCGCGCTTTGCCACCAGAGCGAAGATTTTCCTCAAGTGGGAATTTAACACCAAGTTGAATTTCTTGAATTTTCTTGAATTCTGCGCCACGATTGGCTTATGATTCAAATTATTATGATTAATATTTTAAATAAGTAATTAGGTACAGTGTTATGTCATCGTGAAAAAAGGTATCAAGATTTTTTGTCGATTAATTTTGTATGTGTTATGTGTTTTTCTTTTTCAAGGCAGAGAAAATTCATTCTATAGTACTTACTTAGAGACAGAATTAACGCCACGTATTACCTCCCGAAGAAAAGCGATAGTTCCGATCCATCTAACTACAGACCGATTGCTATCACCTCCCTACTCTCAAAAGTCACGGAGAATATCATCAGTAACCAGGTCTTGGCTTATCTAGAGGATCACCGATTGATTAATGACCGTCAATATGGCTTCCGCCATGGTCAATCAACCGGTGATCTTCTGGTTTACCTAACTCACCCTTGGGCTGCGGCTATTGAAAGCAAGAAAGAGGGCCTGGCAGTTAGTTTGGACATGGTGAAGGCCTTTGATCGAGTGTGGCATGGGGAGCTTCTTGCTAAACTTCCATCCTATGGCTTTCCCGAGAATTTATGCAAGTGAATCGCCAATTTTTGCACTGGGCGCAGCATCAAAGTCGCTGTTACCGGTTTTTGCTCCGAACATATGCCAGTGAACGCTGGCGTTCCCCATGGCTACGTGCCATCCCCTACGCTGTTTCTACTACATATTAAAATGTCGACCAGTGCCGAAATAAACACTTGTTTTCAGTTGAGGCATCCCTAGGGAATGTTTATTCATGGGGTGAAAGGAACTTGGTTCCTTTCCAAGAAGACACAGGTTTGCGCTGGTGTTGCGCGGGGTCGTGGGCGGCGGTGATCATTTAACCCCCCCCCTCCCCCCTCGTTTGCCTCGTTTGACCCCTACGCTCGTTTGCCTCGTCTTTTTTCATAAAAAAAATTAACCAAAATTCCTGAAATCGAAAACGGGATAATTAGGAATCATTTTTACTTACTTACTAGTACTGAATTTAAAAAAAAACAGGCATAAGCTACCATTGTAGTCAGTGTTTTAATATAAACAAAAATAATATATATTTTTTTAAATAGAGCTAAAGCAGATAATACAAAAGTGCTGTCTATATATAAATAGCTATATGAGGATAAATTAATCTAATTAAATTATGCTGTACTTATAATACGAAAGTTTTCCGAAAAGAAATCCGTACGCCCTTTAGAACAATTAGTTTTTCCGGGACTATGGGTATTTTAAGTGCTGACCCAAATCGTTGCTTAAGTGCTGACAACATGAGAGAAAAAAAATTGAAGATCCAATTAGGTTGGAAAAATCCTTGTAAGCAAGCAAGTGTTGGCACTACCTTTTTTCATAAATGATTTATGAAGCTATGTGAAGTATCGTATCGTATCATAGATTTATTTCACCAATATTCAAACAATATTGCATTGCACTTTATTAATATTTGTTTAACGAGACAGGACTGTATGTTTGAACCCTTCCAATATATTAAATAGTTTACTATTGAACAATTTTATTAAATTCTTTTGTTACGAGCTTCTTTTTCTATTTATTTGCAAATAATGATACTCTAAATAAAACTCTTACACCGGATTTATTGCCGCATGATTAATGCGGTAGAAGCGATTAGCTAGAAGCCAGGTAGGCGGGATAGGGCAGGTGCACAAGCCTGTGACTATAAATACGACAGGTTGTGGATTCGATTCCCATACGAGGAAGTTAAATATGTAATATTTTCATTTCCTAGCTCTAGCTGGTAACAAGACAAAGCACGGCGTTGAGTTTTGGCCCACTTAACACGCAATGCCACCAAAATTCGATGAAAAGCGGGGAACGAAAGCGTCTTAATGGCAACGGAGGTTCTCAGGTTTCGTCTGCCTATCCTATTATGTTAAGGATACCGTGTGAAGCCCAAAAAAAAGAGCGAAAACAAGCGAAATTAGCACTTTCTGAAATAATCGCGCTTCCAGTGCTGAAACTAGAACCACGTTTTGTTACTCTGTGGACTTGCAAAATCAAAAGTTTCAAGCACAAAAATTACAAAGAATTCGCAGGAAAGGATGAGGTTTATATTCATCCACTTTCTATTGCATATGTGCCACTGCGGTTCCATATTTGAAAGAAAAATTTATACAGTGATTTATCCAGAAAATTATATTTACATGTATCCTGCATATAGCTGGGTAAGCAAAGGGAGCCTAACGTTAAGACACTCCGCTCCTCACTTTTTGCCGATTTCTGGAGGCACTGCGTGTTGAGTGTGGCAACTCAACGCCGCATTTGACTCGACGCCAGTTACAGTCACTCGCTCGTGCCCCAGCGCTATGACGATATAACATTAATATTTTATTACTGTTATTTACTTTCAAATAAAATTTTACTAACGTTCAATTTTAAATTTATATTTTATTAATGTTATATTATATTTTATTATTGTTGAGGCCTGTCGTGGTGTACAGTATTTGAATGATTGTGATTCATATATCTTTTTCTCCGTCTAATATTCAAATTTAGTTAAAAGAAAAATTTAAGAGTAATACTATTAGAATGAGATGTTCAGAAAAGATGGAACGCAATTTGTTTTATTCATCTGGAACATGATTGAGTTAATTTATCACTTGTCAAAAGACGATTCCTTTCGACTTTTTGTATTATATTTTAGTTTAGAATTGTCTTTTCTTGATTAATCCTTGTACTTGCTGTTACTTCTATACTGAAATTTTATCTGTTGAGTAAATTAAAATGAGTAATTTTAAAGATTATAATTGATCCTCTTTTGATACTTTTGATCACGGGGAACGGATTATCCTAATACTAGGTACTAGGTTCCCTCTGCCTACCCTGCTGTAAATGGGATACAATATGCGGGATGAATCAGTTTTTTTTGATAATGTGAAAATTATATGACATTTAGAAGTTAGTTACGTCTGAGATACGTAGCTGGTATGGATCAGGTCTCAGGTCAGGTTCGAAATTGAAAAATATGACAAGTATAGCTCTAGGATATTTTTTCTTCTTCTTTAAAATATGAAAGAATGAAATATACAATTATATATTTATGTTAAAATTGTGACACTTATTTAATAAGATTTTACTTCTGATTATTTTCACAACATTCATATTTCGAGTGTATATTTTGTTTTATTTTTATTTCAAAGATCAAAAGTGCTTGGAATAGTCTAGTCAAATAAAAGGTATTCTGAATTTAAATTTTATTAAAATTTATTAAATAAAATATAATTTAGTCTTTATACTCTTTGTTACATAATATTTTAAAATAAAGCCACCTAGTGATGTAAATCTTTTACACTACTCTACATATTTTGCGGTTATTATGCGCATAGCTACATGATACAAACATATATTAAACGTCCTACTAATATTATAAATGTGAAGTTTGTGAGGACGGATGTTTGTTATACTTTTACGCAAAAACTACTGAAAGAATTTAAGAAAAAACTTTATTTTACAATAAAATAGAGAAATCGAAATCTTGACACAATTTTTTGACTATGTGTCATTCTGATGTAGATTTAGATTTTTTATTTTATTGTAAAATAATTTGGTTATAAAACAAAAATAAATATAAGCAGGCGAAGCCGTGTTTGGGTCGCTAGTACGTGTATAATTTTAAGAATACATAAGTTACGTGTTCTCTCAGATTGATATAGATCAAGATTTTAAGTTTTCTTTTAGAAACTTTGTTCTACATTTTCCTTGAAAGTTCAATCGCAAGTGAACGATTTCAGAGTAAATTTAAATTTTAAACCTATCGTGTCCTATTTCCTATTGGTGTTATTTTTTATTTGGATCCCGTTATATATTCTTAATACACATTTTTCCCATTAAGATATTTACGCTCCCAACTTTCCGTTGAATTTTGGAAGCATTGAGAGTTGAGTGATGCCAAGCATCGGAGATTCTAGCTTCTCAATTAAAGCAAAGAACTCTTTTTACTTCATAAAAAAAATCATACTATCGTAGCCGAAAAACAGAATTGCTTGCAGCAACAGCCAACGCTTCTACTTCCAGAGGCATAGTTGTCTACTTTTATTGCAGCATTAAATAACAGCCCTCTTTAACTAAATCAAGCGAAAAATCTTAAATATTTTTTTTGATAATAATTTGATAAAGATTGTTTTTCTATAGTGATCTTAATAAAATATATTATTTTCTTATCAATATTTTAAAAAATCTGACTTCAGATCGGAAACCAGTACTCCGAGAAACTATAATATTAGTCATAATAATATTACATGCAACAAAATGCCTTTTGTAATTAATTTATTTTCCTCTTATACAGTATATTAAGCAAGAATTGTAAGCTACCACTGTGGGGCAGTGGGTTAGTGTCCGACGATTGTCTCTGATTTGATTGTGGGCTCAATCCCTACTCTTCGAAATGTTTAAGACATACTTGACTGTTGACTTTTACATTAGATTCTTTTTATCAATCACGCCTTTCAAAAAACGATCTAGATCAGTATAAAACCAGTAAATATACCAACTAAAAATTTATTGACGCAAATAAACCATGTTGTTTGTACATAAATATAATGTTAAATCATGTCTCGCATAAACATCGGTCAAAGACAAAGGCAAGCTAATAAAGAATGTCTAATGTAATTACCGTTCTTATACCAACATTACTAAGTTTAGAGCACTTTGTGGCCACATTTGAAATGGTAATGTACACATCAAAATATTATAACGAATAATTACATTTAGGCTATATTTGATGTATTTTTAATTCTATATATATAATATATATTAACTTAAAAGGACAACGTATTTGATTTGTACGCTGTATCCTTTTTTCCTACAGGGTAAGAGGAAACATTAGAACTTAGTGTTAAGAAACTCCGTTCTCCATTAAAACACTATCGTTCCCCATTTTTAGCCAGAAAAAAGATATGAAAATATAAATTTAAATAAATATTTAATTTTATCGAGTAGGGATTCAATTCTCTCAACTCAACATTCGCGTTACAGTTACACACTTGTGCCTCTGCGCTACGACGGACTCATTATTATCTTTGTATTATATCTGGAATAAAGCAACGATTAGGGTGAAAGAGGAATGCCGATAATTTGTGTGGAATTTTCATAAATATTATATAATGACTCAAATTAATATAATTACTGTAATAAGAAGGGTTTTATCCGTATTTATTATTTATATTAAATATTTAGTTATTTGGGTCTCTTATAGCGTTGGTCGTTGACAAAATGTACCTATATCATTATGATTTTACGATTAATTAGTATATAATAGTGTCCGCCCATCTCATACGGGTGTTTGGTGCTATTTTATGTCCCGGAAAGTGGAAAATGGACAATCTGGACCTTGATTCTCTGCTTATCATGCGGAATATAACGTGAAAGTGAAAATAAAGTAGAAAAACGTGATGGTATCTTAGTGCAGTGGGGCCTTTTCTCATGAATTACACTTGATGCTTGTGAATTTAAATTTTTTAGGCAAAATGGATTGTATAGTATTTTTTTTTAGTCGCACAAACATAAATACAGTCTTCTTCTTAAGTTTTAACTAACATAAAACACCAATTACATTCGAAATTACGCAAACCAGCTACTCTTGCCTCTGAAAACTGCCCGTACAATGGCCGTTCGCCCTTTTATATGATAGTTAACAAATAAGTTATAGGGTAGAACGAATAATTGATGACGAATCTCATAGTGGCGTGATCGGGAGGTGTCGTAAAGAAATCTATAGTTAAATTACATGATATACCAAGAAATATTTAAAACACTTTATAACTTTTTAACAATGAACTAATAACTAACTGATAACAACTCCATTTTTTTAGGACTGGTCTCGCCGCCTCTTACGGCGGCGGAAACAACTCCCATTGACTACGAGTGTGTTTTATAGCAAATGGAGGGTGGGTAGTTTACTACTAACCCCCCCCCCCAACCCCTCCCCCCTCCATTAGCTATAAAAGCGTTGTTGTAGGGTAGTAGTCCTAATGATATAATATGAATAAATAAAATTAGTTCAATCAAATATCTGTATAATATATATACAATATGTATGTACATTAGGTTATTTGTTTAGATAAGTGAATTCGTTCGTGCGTACTAATGAAACAATCATCAATCATTGCCACAAAATAATAAATGTTAGCGTACTCGTGTAAAAGAGGGTAGATTTAGGTGGAAAATAACTATAAAAGCAGTGGAATTGTGTCAATCGGGGGCACTCGCTTGTAAGTGACGGCCCCTGTTGGAAGGAAACTAGTGTGAAGTATTGTTAGTAGGTGATACATATCACTTATTGCAATTACATAGTATCTCTTTCAAAATAGTTTAGAATCATTTAGACGGTGTGTGTCTTTAACGTGTTTCTTTAAAAACG
>JAATLQ010033919.1:0-19983 GCA_013421005.1 Heliconius erato x Heliconius himera | reverse complement strand
TGTAGCTCCGTCCTCCACCTCGTGGCGTGTTGGGTGGCGGTCTCCAACGCCACATTCGTCGCCACTTGACACACCATTGTACCCCCATTATAACTTATATATAGTTATTATAGTTTTGAAGCAATAAAAAATTATATATCTACTCTACTGTGGTTTGAAATCTGAAATTATTTTGACCATTTTAAAGGGCAACAAGTCCTAAGCCGCACCAGGCAGCAAATACCCTAGCTACGCCACTGATATATATATATATATATATATATATATATATATATATATATATATATATATATATATATATATATATATATATTAAATATATATGGTCCATTTTAAGCGAAGCGGACAGATGAAAAAGTCAAGCTTTTGATTATTTTTTTTTAACATAGTGGTTACTTTAGAAGTTATTTGCGGTTTAGTAAGATCATTAAATCCAGTTAAAACGTAGTAGAATTAAAGCATCGGACGCCGCGCTTCAGGACTGTAACCGATGTAGCTTCTAAACGGTTTAGCCTCCCTTTTTAAAACTAAAATACCATTAAAAAGTTCATTTAATGAGGAATCTATTCCACTACTTTATTAATTGATCACTTACGACTTCTAACCCTCATAGCTCCTAAACTAAACACTATACTATCAAAATATTATGCAGTTGTATTGAGGACCCATACACCTTTTACCCATAGATCTAACATTTTAAAAAATAACAAAAATCGGAGACCTCAATTTTTTTCCTGTTAAAAATAATACTAAAGCTGTTCTATTACTTCATCGTATATAGTATCATGAATTATTATAAAATAAAAACAAATTGCATTATACAATCTGTCACGATACATGTGATTAGCCTCATTTCTTAAAGGCGGGTTATCTTCAACAGTTATTTAAAATGTTGTGGTAATAATATAGATAAAGTAAGTTAGTAGTTTCGGCAGGTGGGACGGTGGGTGTGGTCGAAGTACGTACGTGAATACATATTATGTGATGAAATATAATTTGGTATGTCATTCTTTTTTCTTGTTTATTTTGTGATATAGGAAGCTTAGTGAAAATATAACGTTCTTTTTTTTGTTTTACACTGCATTTTGCACAAAGCAGATGGGTAGGCAGGGGATCAATCTGGGAACCTATTAACACTTCGTTCCCGTCTATAAATTCGCTAACATACGGGGGCAATCTAAATAAGCCTAATGTAGTTTCGAATTTATGCTCTATATCCAAAATAAAATTATAGCACTAGATAGCTTAAGAATCAAAGAATTCAAAGAATCAAAAAATTCATTACAATAAACGATAACAGTGACGCATCGGGAAAAAAAATGTAACCTTTTACATAAAAGTATTCAACACAAGGCCATGTCCATAACACAGCTACACTAAATTTTCTATATTAATAGTAATTAATAAATTTAATTATTTATCAACTCATAGCTCAAATAAGCAAGAAAGTCTAAATATAATTTTGAATACATTTTCTTCTTAATAGAAAACTGGGTCGCTCCAATAGGTTGTAGATCAAAGAGCCATTTAGAGTGTGGTGTAACGACTAACGACGAGCAACAACGTTTGAAACGATTTTTTTGTTTATGAGTAGCGGCCCTCGCGCGGCTTCGCCCGCTTTCTTTTTTTTTAATAATATTTTAGTGTATTTAGGGATAACTAGGTATTTTAGCATGATTACCTTGTTTGCTATTAACTTTGTAATTTGAATCTTATTCGATATTTTGATATTGCTTGCATCGTAATTCAGGAATTTCAGAATAAAAAGTAGCATATACTTTGGTCCATTCTAACAACGACTCAACAAAAAATATATGTAAGTCAATCTTTTAGATTGTAAATTGAAACCTCAAATATTTTTTTTTGTAAAAATATTAAATGTACAGATCAACTCTTTTTCTGTTTTGCTTTAGTACAAGATAAAAACCTTAAGTTATTCTAAAAATGATGACTATATATGTGATGATGACATAATAATGACATGTGTTTGTAGTTTGGAAATCAATTTGGCCGTAAAATTTACATATTTATTTATGGTTTCCCATAAATTTTGATAAATATTTTAATGGCGAGATGATGGAGTATGCTTCAACACTGTTTGTTTTATTGCTCAATATTAGAATAATTAAGAAAACGGCTAAGTGCGAGTGGGATTCTTCCACCTAAGCATTTAAAATATTGTAGGTACGTACAACTTATAAACGTTGACAAGTTTAAATGTGCCAAACCAAAAATATATATTTTTATATAATTATTAATATATTATTAGCTTATAAATTTTCTCTTTTTTATTTTTTTTTCTTTATTTGTATTACAAGTTCTCATTTAATGGGGATCTCGGTGAAATTTCGAAAACACAGAATCAAAGATACTGGAGGAAGGTCACGTAAAAAGCATAAGGTCCCCCGGAGGGCATGTATGAAGTGGTTGATGACAATCGACAAGGCGAAAGAGGTATGTAGAGTCCGTAGCGTTTGGCTATAGGGATATAGAGTGAAGCTAATTATATAATTTCAGTCTGACACCTCCATCCAACTTCGAAATAAATGGTCTTGACACATGAAGAGACGAACAACAAAGCGATCCTATAAGGGTCCCATTTTTACCTTTTGACGCACGAAATCAAACAAAACGGCTTCGCATATTTTAATGTATAGTAGGGCAGGGATCTTAATATTAGGACACGGGTCCTCAGTCACATTCCACCCATTTTTTTAAATTTTTATATAATAAACTAGAAAATATATGACTTTGTAGCAACAAATTCCAAAAATATTTGCACAAATTACACGTGTATCAGCATATTTGATTTGCTTCATATTGATTCGTTTAGTCCTAATAGCATCACGTCGGACCGACCGCTTCGGGTTACATTTACTTTATTAAACCGTTTATCCTTATTTAGCTAAATTTTATTAAATCAGCTTCACGCTGTATCCCGCACACAGCAGGGTAGGTAAAAGGAACCTAGTAGTAAGATACTACTAGGTTCCCTTACGAGCCAGAGGTTGCCGATAGTCCCAGAACCAGAGCTCCCAGAGCTCCCAGAGCGTTTCCCCATTTTACCAGGTGTTCTTTGACACCTGGGAAAATGGGGAAACGCTCTGAAAGGACGATCAACCTGGGTTTGTGGCGCTAATCCATAGATCATGGATTACACTTACATTCCTACCCCAAATGTTTTCACCTGTTTGTATGATGATTTGACTAAGGCAACAGATACCGCAGTCAACGTGGTTAGATACTGGCAAAATATTATCAGAATTTTCTAAGCATTGGCTCGAAGAATAAGAAGAAATTAAATTACTATTATTTGTAAACTGAAAACCGGTTAAGTGCGAGTAACTTAGAGTTCTGCTAACTTAGAGTTCTGGACTTGCTAACTTAGAGTTCTGTTCCAATTTATACTACTATAAGTCTGAATATGTATCTCTCTGCTAATTAAGTAACACAGTAAAGAAATGAAAATACTTAAATCTCCGATTGGGGTTCGAACCCACTACAACACAATGAAAACAATTTGATTACTATTACTAGAACTATTACTAGAAGCTGTCGTGGTGTAGTGGCACAACAACCGATTATCGACAACGCGATGGTTGTGGGATCGATTCCCAATCGGGGGAGTGAATTGTTTTCCTTGTTTTGGCAATATGTCAAAACGTCGCCTTGAATTTCGCTTAACACGCAATATTGCCAAAATTGTGTGGAGGAAAGAGAATGTAGAGTGTCTTAACACCTATCTTAACGAACATAATACCTATACTACTATGAGAAAAATATGAAAAAAGCGTGAAGCTGTTTTATATAATTTTCGTACTATTCCTTTATATTTTCGTTTAATACCATAATATTTACGTTGGACAAAACAACGGCTGTAATTGGCCCTGAATCTCCCGGGACGTCATATATTTTGAAATGAAATAGATGTGTCAAAACTTACAAACAGTAAGTTAGTGTTATTGTCCTAGTTCTAGAGTAGAGTACCTCTTGAGTATCCGAACTAAATAGCTTATATGTTTTATAATATACTAGCTTTTGCCTCTTGCTTCGTTTGTGAGGACAAACGATAAAAGTTAAGGGTTGTTTACGACGTATGACAAACTCTAAGTGCCAGAAGTAATTTCTGCCCCACAGTACCCCACAGTGGGGTAATATAGTCTATAGTCTTTTTTTACAAATTAAATATTACAATTCGAACCTGTAGTTTTTTTGGTTTCAAATCTGTAGTTTTCGAGATTAGAACAAACTCTCCATCTCTATAACATTATCAAAAATAATAGGCACATTATAGTGAATATCTTTGCTGTTAAATGAGTAATTTACCGCATTTGTTACAGTGGGTGGAGAGGAAGGACTCTTCTATCCACAGTATTGGTGACGAGACATTTTGTTCTCGAATTTGTTTATTATTATTAATTGACATTAATTATAAGCAATCTATTTAATGTTTCATATATAACTTAAGTAATAAGTTTGTAAAATAAAAAAAAATCTCCAATTACACATTCTTTTGCTATTTTGTTTTTAGCTCAAAAATGAGAATTGTTACATTCGTGGCGCAGGGGCACAAGCGTGCGATTGTAAGCGCGATAAGCGTTCGAATCTCACTCGAGGAAATGAAATATTTAATACTTTAATTTCCTCGCTCTGGTGTCAAGGCAAAGCGCGGCGTTGAGTTCAGCCACTCAACACGTAATACCTGCAGAAAGGAAGCAAAACCTGAAAGCAGGGAGCGGAGTGTCTTAACACTAGGCTCCCTATGTCTACTCTGTTAAATGCGAAATACAGCGTGAAGCTGAAAAAAAGACATATTTGCCATTTAATAATTTCTTGAACTCCTCAATTAATTTACATATATATTCATTATTTCATATATATAGCATAACAAGACCTTTAATAAGGTATATTAAGGCACAGGTGCGTTCCATTTGAAATAACATTATATATCTTTCCTCTATTCATCTCCCGTATATCCTCGTAAGCCATCCGGTAACGAGATTTAAATTCGCAACGTAAAGCGTTTGAAGGAAAATTGAAAATTCTAATCATTTCATTGAAAAGGCAAGAGCCAGCCCTAATGTGGCTGTGGGAGCGCAGGCTCGCTCGTGTAATTGGTACATATGATAGAATTTTGTTATACGATTTAAATTTATATTGTTTGTTATTGAGGCCGGTCGTGGCGCAGCGGCACGAGGTGTGACTGCAAAACCGACTGGTTGTGGGTTCGATCCCCACTCGAGGAGATGAAATATTTACTTAAATTTATATTTCCATTTCTGCGCTCTGGTGTCGAGGTTAAGCGCGGCGTTGAGTTCTGCCACTCAACATGCAATGCCTCCAGAAATCGGCAGAAAGTGGGGAACGGGAGTGTCTTAACACTAGGTTCCCTCTACTTACCCTGCTGTGTCCGGGATACAGCGTGAAATTGATTTATTTTTTGATTATATTATTATTATTAAGTATTAAGACACTCTGTCACCCAGGTAATGCCCCATTTTCGAGACCTTTCGTGTTGTTCTGTGCCTCCATTCAACAACTTACAATGTCTTGAAAATTGGAAAACTCAACCCCCGCTTTGTGTTTTTACTAGAAAGAGAAAATGAACATATTTAGTTCTCGAGAGGAAATCGAATCTAGGATCAACATATAAACAGTTGGAAGCTATGCTGCTGTGTCATTACCTCCTTGTCTATATTAATATAAGCGAAAGAGTTTGTTTTTTGGTTGAAACACTAGGATCTCTGGATCTACTGGTCCGATTTACTTTCTTTTTGTTTTGTATGAAAGCTACATTCGTGGCACAGGGCGTACTAAAGGCTATATAACATTACAGTGTAGTTCTTAATTAGCTTTAAATAACAGAACAACAATAATAAGGAACACCATCGAATAACTTTAAGCGCGTGCGCTGCAAAAATAGTTAATTATATGTCAGTACGTTGTTTGAGAAAAATATTAAATTTTATTAGTCCTAAAAAAAGTCCGCGACACCATATACGAGTATCTATCTCTTATAAATAAATGACAATTACGCATTTTGTAAGAAAAAAATATTGAAAACTGTAAGGCGATATTTCATCGATTTTTATTTCATATGTATAGTGAAATTAACGAGCGAAAGTTATTTCATCGTCAAGGAAATTTAGTGAAGATAATCTTCGGCTTTAATAGCTTGTAATTTAGGTATATACTTTGCGAGAAAATGTAAAATTAAACTAATTCAACGCTCTGTTTACGGACGCGAGTTCCGCGGGGGGCGCCCTTGCCGCCGATGACGACCTATCGTACAGCCACGTATTGTTCATGATTGAATGAATCAATCTGTTGGCAAATTCAGCATAATAAAAGTATAGGTGGTTCGCTACGGCCGCTAGTTCTTTTATATATGGATATTTCAAATACCTATATCAAAAAATCTAAAATGAAAGATATAAAACATTATTATTATAAAACATCTCGTCGGTGCATACACTTGGGACTTTAAGTGCGACAAGTTGAGGGATCGATCCCCACTCAAAGAAATGAAATATTTCATATTTTCATTATTCTCACTGTGATGATGTTGAGTTCCGTCACACGCAATGCCCTGACAATTCGGCGGAAAGTGGAGAACAGAAGTGACTTAACACTAGGTTCCCAGGTTCCCTCTGCCTACTCTGCTCTGTGTGGGATACAACGTGAAGCTAAATAAATATTATCAGCACAAGATCCTAACCAACACGTAAAAACAAGGTAATTAAAAAGGTAAAAAATGCATATAAAACACAATTCTATTAATAAGCGGAAGTATTGTGCCTCGTTCTCCCGCGCCTGATGAAGCGTTCAAGTGCTCGCACAGAGCGCGACGCAATCAATCGACGGCTTTGCTCTCTTTACACCACTTGAAGCGATAACAACCCTTATAAAATTATGTAGCATCTATATTTACTAATTTAGTGAATTGTTTTTTTTTTTTGGTTGAGCGGTGCGCGGGGGATGGAGTGTCTTAATACTAGGTGCTATAAGCGGAATACAGCATGAAGCTTATTTTTCCCAGTTTCACGCTGTATTAGATAAGCAGAGAGAAGCTTGTGACAAGACTCTCAGTTTTTCATTTTCTGCACGAATTCTCCTCCTTCCTCCTCAAACATAAACGCACATAATATAACAAAGTAAAAGTATAAACTATATGTATAACACAATAAAAATATTTTAAAAAATACATAACTTATTTTGATTACTATAAAAGTAACTTATGTATTTTCGAGGCCAGTCGTGGCGCAGAGGCAGAAAGTGTAACTGTAAAACCGACTGGTTGTGGATTCGATCCCCACTCGAGGAGACGAAATATTTATTTAAATGATGGCTCTGGTGTCGAGGCAAAGCGCGGCGTTGAGTTCTGCTACTCAACACGCAATGCCTCCAGAATTCCGCAAAAAGTTGGGAACGGAGCATCTTAACACTAGGTTTCCTATGCCTACCCTGCAGTGTGCGTGAAGCTGATTGTATTAAAAAATATGTAAATAAGTAATGTATGTTCATAAATAAAATACTGTAATTTACGTATTGCAGAAGATTAGAGATTAGAGTCGTTTGCGCCTAAATTATTTAGTAATCTGCTTTTAGCAACATGGCGTATAATAATAATATGTATTTATTGCTAACTGATGATTTCATTTTACTATCAAACTGAACATAATATTAGTTTAATACCTGTAAAAGCTTTACGCTATCGTGGTACGGAGGGACGGTGTTTGTCAGTAAGCAACGGTTGTGGATTCGATTCCCATTAGACAGAGTGAAGTATTTTTTTTTTTTTCTCTGTTAAGAACACAAAGCCGTTCATCACTCAACGCCCAATGTCCCTAAAATAAAATTTTCTAACTAAACCTAAATTTAGAGAGAAAAAAAACACAGAACACTGGTACATCGTAAATAAAGCTGCAGTTTTACCCGTTTGGAAACCGACAAAAATAAAGCATTTTTTGTCACAAAAACAAGTTGCCATTAAAAAAATGGCCAACTTCCGGTCTTCCGAACCACAAACCATTTGTGCGCTACCCCGCAGAGTATTGCTCGTTCTATATTTATACACGGATAACTGTATTTACATATATTAGTAAATACTTTTGTGTATTTTTCGAGTTTCACGCTTTATCCAGCAAATAGTATTCGAGACACTGCGTGTTGGGTGGCGGAACTCAACACCTTGTACTGTTCTGCCAGAACGGGACAATGAAAATAATTTACGCTCCCGAGTGAAATTCGACCCCAAAACTATAGTATTTTATAATGAATCACTGTCCCACTGCACCACGATAGTCTCACGTATACATATATGTATATGGTAATTAATATGTATATTAAACTGATATTGATGCTTACAAAAAGTATATTATTTTTACGTATTTCCTATCACATAGAGTAGATGAGTTCTTTTTTCTGTTTTTTTTTCTTATAACAGGACATATTTGGCGTTGGAATTACGTTACAAATTTTAAATACTAAAATCACTTTTCTAAACTCACTACCAAAAATTACATTTTGACAATTTCAACAGCGCTTGGACTATGTAAGTCCAAATAAAATAAAAAAAATGTCGTTTGTAGAAAAACCATTTTTGTATTTTTTGTATCTACCATTATCCTTATTTAAGGAAAGTTAAATATGATTTATTTTGTGATAATTTATGAGATAAACTTTAGCGTTTTGAGGATAAACCACAAAAAGGTAGAGCTTAATATAAAAATACATTTATGTATTCTTGTAATATTTTTAATAGAAAAATGTAAAACACAACAACATAAAACAATTCATTTATTTTTTTTTATTTTACACCAATTATTTTACTTTTTAATTTCTACACACACTGTTTAATTTCTATACGCTTTCACGTACTAAATCACTATTACTTTCACTGGCTTACTTTTTACTGCAAACGCGACTGGTTGTTGGTTCATTCCCAATGGGGAAGGAAATAAAATATTTAATATTTTTATTTCTTCCCCATTTGATTAAGGCGATGGGTTCCGCTGCTCAAAGGGCAATGCCTTCAGAATACAGCGGAAAGTGGAGAGCGGAGGGTTTTAACACTAGGCCTACCCTGCTACATATGGAATACAACATGAAGCTGAAAAAAAAGTCCTACTAAAAAAAATTGGTCAAACAAAACAACATTTTTCCACCAAAAAATGTTTACAGGATTTTAATTGCATCGTTTCCGGTGTGCGATATTGCGCGATTGCGAACTCACAATACAATGAACTTATAACAGCTACAGCTAGCCCCTGTACGGGGGAGGCCGTCAGAGGGGAGGAAAAGAGGAGGGCAAACTCTGAAATATTCACTATGCACTGTCAACCGTCGTTGACACAGGAAGTGATTTGTTTTGACTTTAGGGCCAATGGGACGACTTTAGGGCCAATGACAATATAGTTGCATATTGCCACGAAGATTTATATTGTGTATAGATTTTGTAATTTTGTTTTTGTTTAGTATTACTTATTAAAAATAATATTTTATTTTAAAGGAATATTTTAATATTTTATTTTAAAGGAATATTTTATTTTAAAGGAATATTTGACAATTAAATATGATCGGACTAATGTCATAACTATATACTAATGTAATCACGTGTTATTTTCAAATTTCATATCAGAAAAGATTCGATTCGTACAATAGTGTAGTAACTAGGTATAGATAAAAAAATAAAAGAAAAAAAATCTGATGCAATCCTATATTCTTAAGACATGGTTTTCACTACCTTCTCTCTGAATCCATCTTATAGGTTCCCCCTGTTTAGCCACTTTCTCCACAACTCCACAACGTCCAATCTTTGAGACATTTCATGTAGAAGGAGGAATGAAAGTAACTCATTTCGCCGATTATGAATCAAAGCCACTACCGTTACGTCTACAGGACTATTTGACATATATTATGAATTAAAAAATTACAAAAATTATTTGAGATAAAACCAGCTTTAAGTATTCAGTAGAAACAATAGAAGTGGTTAATGTGAAAAATATTATAGAAGCTATAAAGTTGTGGCTAGTGCTTACAAGCTCCCTCGCCGCGCCTCTCTAAAGGATTCGATATAGAGATAAAATTTATCAAACTTTTCCCCTTTACAAATTTCATAAAATTTTAAATGTTTAATATGATTGAACCTTTTGAATAAGTTTATTTTGTTGGGTTCATAATTTTGTGTTCAAAATTATACATAATTTTATGGGACTCCACTGAAAAATAGACGGATTTGTGGAGCAACAAGCAGGTTTCTTTTTACTCCGGAACTCCCTAGGGATTCCGTTAAGATTTGTCGTGCACGCGTTCCGTTACAGGAAGTTCCGGTAGGAACACTTTGTCTTAATAAAGTGTCTTTTAAATACAATAATTTTTGTCAACCTTAGTAAAAACACCACATTTTGTGCCAAGTAAATCCTAAAAGATTTAAATTACGATTGCCTAAATGTATTACAGTATAGAAAACCTAAAATAATCAACCAAAAGTTACCTGTTGGTGACGCGCGGCCAGATTAGATTTTAACATTTATTCTTATTTTTGATTGTTTTCCTACGTTCAGAAAACCTTATTTCAGGACGACCACAACTTGATGACCGTACTGTAGTGATGATGCATAAACATTAATATATTAATGAACAAACTGTTTTCTAAAACAAAGTTTATACTTTATAGCAAATTGCTTCCTGATCTAAACTAGTACCAGAATAAATTGAGTTTTGTGTGTTTTTGTGGATTTTAAAAGAGTTTAGAGTTTATATGTTCAGATCGCTGTGGGCTGTTTACATTGTATAATTAGTTGTGAAGAGGAAGCTTTGCGTCGGTACATCCTACGAGGGTATGGCAAAAGAGTTGCGGTTTAATATATTTACAATACAATACAGTTACAGAGGCTGCCGTGGCGCAGTGGTACTAGTGTGTGACTGTAAATGCTACAGTTGTGGGTTTAATTTACACTCGGAAATAGTACTCTATATATATAATATATATACTTCGTATACCACACTATCCTGATATATGCATGAAGCTTAACAAAATACAGTTCTATTTTGACAATTTTTATGATAGTCATTTAAAATGTTGCCTATCTTTACACTATTTCAATAAATTGCGCTTTGGCCATAGATAAATTAAATAACTAAAAAAATCTAAACCTAAACCCAAATATTTTTTTATTTTTTCGCTCTGGAGTTGAGGCAAAGCGTGACGTTGAGTTTTCGCCATTCAATACGCAATGCCTCAAGAACTCGGCGGAAAATGGGGAACGGAGTGTCTTAACACTAAGGTCCCTATGCCTACCCTGTTCTGCTTAGGGTACAGCGTAGAACTGATTTAATTTAATTTTCTAAGCAAATTAGGCAGAATAATATTTATTTAGAAAAAAATAGTAATAAGTTTTTGTTTAGAAAATCCTAAGTGTGAAATAACACTTTAAAAATAATTTTAAAAATTAGGCAGAAACTAGCTAAAGTAGAGCAAAAATGCTAAAATAACTACAACAAAACTAAACAAATGAACACTCCAGTCAAGTTACTAAAAATACAAAGACCAATATGCATGGAAATAACTATATTAATTTTGTTGTTTAAAAACATATTGGGGTACATAACACAACCACAACTTAAGTATATCACAATTTTTATAACTTATGAAAAAAATTAGCTTCACGCTGTATCCCGCACACAGCAGGGTAGGCAGAGGGAACCTAGTGTTAAGACACTCCGTTCCCCACTTTCAGCCGAATTCTGGAGGCATTGCGTGTTGAGTGGCAGAACTCAACGCCGCGCTTAACCTCGACACCAGAGTGAAGAAATGGAAATATAACTTATGGTTCGCCACAAACCAGTTTTAACAGGAGATCCTAGCAGGTGTACCGACACTCGCCGTCACGCGTCACCCGCCGTAAAAACAATGACCTATAAAATGTCACCCGTGTGAAATCCGGAAGGGGTTGCCTCCTAAATCCTTGTCACGTTTTTTGCTTCTACCCTTGCATTTTACAAATGTCTCTATGCTTACTGAATATCAATTTGTATGGGAAAGTGGTTAGACCAATATTGATAACATTCGAAAAGTGAACTAAGTGATGTAAAAAATAGGCAAAAGTGGGACCAATAGTTGTTAGAATAGCAGGTAATAGTGAGGATTTATGGGGAGAATGAAGAAGAATATGCTCAAGTGGCTTGAGCATCTCTAGCGAGAGTCCAAATGGAACGAGTGATGAAAGAATGGCAAAAAGATACAAAGAAAAAAAAAGAAATGTTATATTGAAGTATCCAGAAGAGCAGATAGGGAGCACAACTTAAGTATATCAAAAATTTTTATAACTTATGGTTCGCCATAAACCAGTTTTAACAGGAGATCCTAGCAGGTGTACCGACACTCGCCGTCACGCGTCACCCGCCGTAAAAACAAGGACCTATAAAATGTCACCCGTGTGAAATCCGGAAGGGGTTGCCTCGTAAATCCTTGTCACGTTTTTTGCTCCTACCCTTGCATTTTACAAATGTCTCTATGCTTACTGAATATCAATTTGTATGGAAAAGTGGTTAGATAAATATCGATAACATTCGAAAAGAACTAAGTGATGTAAAAAATAGGCAAAAGTGGGACCAATAGTCGTTAGAATGACAGGTAATAGTGAGGATTTATGGGGAGAATAAAATAATTTAATTAAATTAAATTAGCTTCACGCTGTATCTCGCACACAGCAGGGTAGGCAGAGGGAACCTAGTGTTAAGACACTCCGTTCCCCGTTTTCTGCCGAACTTTCTTTCTGGAGGCATTGCGTGTTGAGTGGCAGAACTCGACGCCGCGCTTAACCTCGACACCAGAGCGAAGAAATGGAAATATGAATTTGTTTTCTTTCTTTGTATCTACTGTATCTTTTTGCCATTCTTTCATTACTCGTTTCATTTGGACTCCCGCTAGAGGTGCTCAAGCCACTTGAGCATATTCTTCTTCTCCCCATAGAGACCGGTCGTGGCGCAGCGGCACGAGGTGTAACTGCAAAACCGACTGGTTGTGGGTTCGATCCCCACTCGAGGAAATTAAATATATATTTACATTTATATTTTCATTTCTTTGCTCTGATGTAGAGGCAAAGCGCAGCGTTGACCGCACTATGTGCGGGATACAGCGTGAAGCTGGTTTAATTATAACAACTCACACTTGATACCTGTAAATGAAATCTCAATGTCAAATTAATTAACCAAATATTAGAATAAGTATTTCTCTTTCCTTTAATTTTCTATATCTTTTCAAACAACGTTGTTTGAATTTGTCTTGATTAGTTGTGAAAATAAGAACATTGGCTTCTGTTACAACGAAGTTGAAAAGTTTGTTTTGTCCGATATTTCCTGAGGACAATGAGCCCAATCAGTGAACTTGCGAAAGATTTCTATACTATACTACTTCTTACAGGGAATTACTAGCTTTTGTTAACTTAACTTGATGAAGCTTATTTAAGAATGTTTTATCAAAATTCAATTCATATTTTTTTTATTTTATTAAGATTTTTTTTTTATCTTTACGCATCACCCTTATCACGCACTGATCGTTGCCTACTTTGCGCCTAATTCTGGAGGCATTACAAGTTGAGTGACGTTACCAGAGCGAGAAAATTGTCTTATTGTCAGAAATCCGAAGCAGTTTCTGTTTTTTAAAAACAAATTAAAAACACATATAGTCTCTATGTTTCTAAGTTATATGAAAAGAGATTTTACTTAATTGCAATAAGTGATACGTATCTTCCAATAACAATACTTTGCGTGAGTTTCCTTCCAATAAGGGCCGTTGCCTACGAGATACTGTTCCCGATTGCATTGCAATTCCATTGCTCTTATAGTCTTTTTCATCTATATTTATCCTCTTTAACAGGAGTTTGCTGAGAATATGAAATATTTCATTTACTCGAGTGGGAATCGAACCCACAATCTTTACCATTTACAGTCGCATACCTGTGCCCTAACGCCACGACTGGCCTCTTCTGTGGTTTACGATATTAACTTCTAATAAGAATACATAACATATTATATTAAACATAATATTACTTACTACCTGTACATAAAAAGTTCTCGAGTGAAATTTAGACCTAGAGTTTTATACCGACTGAACACCGAACTCCGCACCAATATAGATCTATCACCAATATAGATCTATCATTCTTTTGTGGGTGAAGTAGAGAACGATGCATTACCTAACATTTAACTTGGCTCCCATCTTACCTTTATATTTTTGATGCGATATAACCTATAATACAAAAAATAAATTTAATATAATAGTTTTAATAACTTATAACGTAATGTCTAGTAAGATATATTAAACGATACCTTCGATAGAATATTCATAGAACAACTTGAGCCTCACTTAACCCTGCTATAGGATCGGCACTTAATTATATGATAATGGACCATCCATTACACTGTGAATATTTAACTCGCCCATATTACATCATTATTATTACGTAAAAATATTTACTGTTAAAGTAATTTGATATTTTTCTCATTTTTTTGAAATTTTTGATGCTTATTATTAAACTTTAAATTTTACTTCAAAGATTGTTTTTAGTAATTAAGAATTTTTCTACGCCAATTCAGCAATTTATAAATCAATTCAAGTCAATTGATCAATTTGTAATCAATCAATTAATATTCCAATTCAATTTATAATTACATTTTTAAATATTTTTTCTTTTTTTGACTTCTATAATGTAAGACAGCATTTATTATAATAATATTGCAAATATATTTGTCCAAATTTTATAAAAATAATATAATAGATAGTGTTTAATAAAATAAGCAAAATCCACTGTATTTCAACTAACATAGTGTGTACCTACAACTTTTTATATATTCCTTTATTAGTGTAGCATACAAAAAAAACTAAAAAAATATTTAAAAATATCAGATTTTCACGAAACTGACAAATAACAAGCTACTGTACAAAATTTGAAGTAAAAAATTGCAACTATGGACAGTAAAGGGAAAACTGGGAAAATAAAAATAAATATAACACAGTCATAATGCCTGTCCATACTGCGTGCTACAATTTTGTTATATCTAAACACATCTCCCGTATAAAATAGTGTGGCGGAGCTCAACTCTGTGCTTTCTTATAAGTAATTGCCGCAAGTATTGAATAATTGTGTTTACATTATCTAAATCAAATCAAATCAGCTTCACGCTGTATCCCGCACACAGCAAGGTAGGCAGAGGGAACCTAGTGTTAAGGCACTCCGTTCCCCACTTTCCGATGAATTCTGAATGCATTGCGTGTTTAGTGGAACTCAACTAGTTTTTCCCTTGGAGCCAGAGCAAAGAAATTAAGATATGAAAATAACTAAATATTTTATTTCCTAGAGTGGGGATCGAACCTACAATCGATTTTACAGTCCCACTTTGTACCCTTGCGCCACGACTGGCTTCATTAACAATAAAAAAAATATCCAAGTTATACAAGTCCAGGCTCCATGAGCCCCAATTCCAATTCATAAATTGGCGAGTTATGACGCGTACACCCATAAACAAAATCGTAATAAAGTTTTTATGGGCAACCTGTATGCGAAATTTTAACGTCATCGCTTCCGGCCTTCTGGCGACGCGACCAATACGCCAGTAGCCTTGTAACCTTGCAATAAAATAAACACTCAAGTGACGACGAAGGACTGAAATGTGTTTTTAATGAGATTATATGAGACTTCAAATTTTTATGTTCAAGGCATTTTTCGTTGTAAAAGGAAACAACTTCATGTTTTCCCATATATACCAAATGGTCGTCACTTTGTAAAGATTTTTTTGAATAACGGAACTCATCGCCGCGTTTCGCATACCAGAGTGAAGTAATTAAAAAACACAAATATAAACCCCGGTATGGATTGAAGCCATCACTTCAAAAGTTGTACCACTGCGCCACGATGGTCTTCGTTATTTTGCTATTTGCAAACTTTTAGAAGCTTTTACAATATTTTTCAAGTAGCGTGTATTTTTGGCAAAAATAAAGTAGTTTGGTTCCCTTTATTCAAAGTGGTGTTTTTACTGCGGAGGTCGAACTAAATAAACCGTCACATACCTCGCCCAATGTAAGCTACAATTGCCGTTTGATGTTAGGGTCTAGTACAGCGTTCGGTTTTTATGTATTTTACCCTACATTATATTTGGTCGTGTAAAGTAACTAGCAGTAAACGAAATTTGTTCTTCGAACAAGTATGATTTGTATTTAGAGCTAAATAAGTAGTAATAACATGCAAAAAAATGAGGCCGTCGTGCTGCAGTGGCACAAATGTATGATTGTAACTCGACGGTTTTAGGTTCGAATCCCCCTCGCAGAAATTATTATTTATTAATATTTTTATTTCTTCGCTCTGGTATCAAGGCAAAAGCGTAGCGTTGAGTTCCGCCACTCAACGCGTAATACCTTTTAAATCGGCGGAAAGTGAGGAACCGAGTGTCTATTAGGTGCTCTGTTCTGTTTATTCTGCTCTGTTTATCCTAAACTGAAAAAAAACATGCGAAGAAAAAAAAGTAAAAAAGAATACTAAATATAAAAATTATTTCCGTACTTTCTCTCAACGACAGATATTTGCTAAATACATAATGCAGTCAATTTACGAATATAAATCACTTTAAAAAGGATAAAATCGTACAATTTAGAACATGCAGATAATATTGTTGTAACGTATTATCCATATATATGTATGCATGTATGTATGTATAAATGTACTTTTATGTATGGGACTCACAATTTTCTCTTTTGTGTCCGGTATAACAAAATACCTACATCAATATAAAGCCCGGAGGAGCGTTTCAAACGTTTATGTAACTACGTACGTTTGACAAAAAATACGTTTTTAAAGTATCCACTGGGAAAGCTCAAAATTAGAATTAGCATTTTTTTATGGCTTCATGCTGTATCCCGCATTTAAGCACAAGAAACCTGGGCACCTGGACAGTTAATATACCCCATTCCATAGTTTTCGCCGAATTTTTGAAGCATTGCATGTTAAGTAGTGGAACTAAACGCCGCGCTTAATCTCGTTACAATAAAATAGAAATGAAAATATTAAATATTTCATTTCTCCGAGTGGGATCGAATCCATAACCTTTTGTTCTTTTTTTAAATACTTATTACAGTTATTTTCTAGAATTTTATTTTTGTTATTACAGTTATTTTCTAGAATTTAAATTTATGCATGTATACATATGTATAGCTTTGTAGTCGGTTTTATTTTTAACTGACTTCTGTAAGAAAAGGAGGTTATCAATTTGACTGCATTTTTTTTTAATTTTTGTTATGTCAGAACTTTTGAATTTGGGAACCAATTTTGATGATTTTTTTTTATTTGAAAGCTAGTGCTACAACAACCTTACAATACAATATTGAACTAATAAGCCTGTTTGTTTGACTTGGCCTCAAAATTATAAAATCTTTTTTAATTATTTTTATTTAACAAAATCAAAGTACGTTTTACTTTATATCAAATATTTTTTTACTTTTTAGTTCGTTATTTGAAGTCGGTTTTCTTTTCTTAAAAAATATTTAATCTTTAAAAAATATTTATATTTAAATATTTTAAAAGATCTACAACGGCGACTTGAAATATTTATTAAAATCACTATATATAATATGGTTGATTTAAAACAACTAATTAGTACCAATCTATAGGCGGACGTCGAGTGCATCGGCCAGTGAGCACGGTCCACTCGAAAGCGTTCCGCTTCGTGACCTTTACCCAATAACCCTTTGTTTTACGTGACCTACATAAATGTCTTGTAATGTTTATAGTTTCTTTTCAGCTTTACAAACATCTTTTAATGTTCATAGATTTTTTTTTCAGGTTCACGCTGTATTCCGCTTGTAGCAGGTAGGCAGAGGGAGCCCAGTGTCACGATATACCGCTCCTCAATTTCCGCCGGATTCTAATTGTCTTGGAGTCCGTTTCTACTCTCTATCCCTGGTTCATAAGAGATTTTTTCTCCACCTATGATGAAACGAGGTAAAGGGTATTATTTCAGATCTCTCCGATGCTCTCGAAAAGCAACCATAATTTCCTCGCATATCCTGAACTTTATTTGTTGCAGTTCTTTCAGGATGGTAAGGAATTCTAACAAGGCATTATTGCAGTGGTATTTATATTCCTGAATTGGTGCCAGGTCTGGTGGTTTTACCGAGTTCAATGTCGCCTTTGTTGTTTTTAGTGGTTTTGGGCTTACGCAAGTGAGACTTATGCAGTGCCACTGCTTGTCGGTCACCCGTCACAGTTGCATTAAAGGCGCTGCATATGGCTCTTGCATTTTAATAATAAATCTGTAACGTAATAATAAAAAAATCTTACATTTTAATTGTGAACAGACACAATATTTTTTTTCTTTTATTATTTTTTTGTACAAAATTTACATTTCTATCTTTTCATATAGATATTGTAGATTTGTACATATAGATTAAAACTTTATAACACCAACAGTGCATAAAAAACATAAGTAAGAGGTTTACATTTTTGAACCACTAAAGGAGCCCTTATCATCACAGGCGATCTCTTTTAGACAACCCTTATCATAAAAAATGTAAAAAGAATGCATGAATATTGGTTAGTGTGCAAATAATTAATAATATGATACATACAAAAAAGTAAAAAGCAAAGCAATTGCGCTTGAAATTTAAACGTAAGTGTGTGAAGGGCTTTTATGGCAGAAATGGGTCGAGTGATCTCAGTTCAATGTCCACTCGCCGCCTCACTGCTGACCCAGATGGGGGCCGCCTTTCGAGAGACAATTATTTATTATCACTTAAATTTATATTATTATAAACAGAAGAATTTGAGGCTATTAGTGGCGCAGGTGTACAAGTGTGTGAATGTAAGGAAGGTTGTGGGTTCGATTCTCACTCGGAAGTATGAATTATTATTTCTTAATATTTTCATTTATTTGCTGGCTCTCTAACAAAGCCTAAATGCGGCTTTTTAAATGTCAGAAGCAGAGTGTTTTAACACTAGCTTCCCTCCACCTACCCTGATATGTACCTCCTTTCTATATATAATATATAGGATGCATCCGTACGCAGCGCTTTGTCAACACAAAGTGCGTTGATTTCTGCTACGAAAATCACAATTAAAATATTTTTTGTTTAATTACGCCATTACAAGTACTCTGAATCATGTGCATAAGGCATAGAAATGTTAATAATGTCAATGCTACAGGCAGTTTTTACCGGCTTGGAAGGCAGTTTTGCTAAGACTCAACACTCCCTCTGCTCATATGTGGGATACAACATGAAAAAAATATATAGGAAAGATAGTATAATAATATACAAGAATAATAATAATACACCCCATCACCCAGTAGTGTAGGATTTTACTGTAAGCATGACAGTCCTGAGTTCTACTCTAGGGAATTATTCTAATGTTCTAGAAGACAAACGCGGCGCTTAGTTTTGTAACTGTAACTAACGAACAGGTCGAAATCAGGTGGAAAATCGAGAAAAAAGCGTGAAACCTTTTTTTTACTTAAGTATATTCTATCGATATAATAAAGGCTTTTTTTCACAAATTTAAAGATAGAACTGGCTACCTCTAAATAATACATAGTATTAAAAATATATATATTTTAGATACGCCTAAAACTTTACCGCAGACCATAGTACAGGAACGATATTATATATTGGCTAAATACGAAACACGTTTCGTTTCACTGCTGTTGTAAATACATTTTTGTATATTATTTACCTTTTTAGTTTTCACACAAAGGCCTCTTTGTGACGCGCGTATAAATTGTTATTCGATGGAAAAAGCTTTTAACATTACATTTTAAAAAAAAAGTATCGTATTTATTTAAACACTAGCGGCCTGCCCGCGGCTTTGCCCGCTTGACAAACGGACAAACGGACAAACGGACAAACGGACAAACGGACAAACGGACAAACGGACAAACGGACAAACGGACAAACGGACAAACGGACAAACGGACAAACGGACAAACGGACAAACG
>JAATLQ010033918.1:0-19976 GCA_013421005.1 Heliconius erato x Heliconius himera | reverse complement strand
AAACTTTCTCAAGCAGCCACGTAGTTCTTGCAATTTGTGTATGATAGATTTGTTATTGTATTAGTACTAATATGTAATCTATATTTTAACCCGGAATTTATGTGGGAAAATTACGTTTGCAGTGTGCGCGCAATTACAGTTTACCTAGACAAATATGAAATAAATAAACATTTTTCTTTTAAATATGACTATTCTTGCAAGCTCAATCAAATTAATTCCAAAAGACTTAAAATTACAATGCACAACAGCGTGGATAACCAAACTAAAAAAACTATTCATTTTGAGGGTTCTGTACCTCAAAAGAAAAAAACAGAATTCTTATAGGATCACTTTGTTGTCCGTCTGTCCGTTTTTAATTGTCATTATAAATGCATAACGCAGGTCATACACAGCTGTATCGACTCATGTTTCATTTATCCCTTACACACAGCATTATCCTTCCATTCCCACCAAAAAACTCTCTCTGTATCTGGTCTAGGGCAGGTACACAGTCCTAGGGCTAAAGGGCCCACCCATATTGATGGTTGCCGCTCGAGACCACGGCCAGATGGCCTTGATGCCGTTCCCCAGCGCCAGAAGAAAGGAGCTGGACTAGAGAAGGCTTCAATGCTAGCTCTTTAGTAAAGTAGGTTTAGAATTGCACATATTTTGGAGCTCTTTAAATAATCATCAATCATCAATCTTTCGTTCATCAATCTTTCGTTTAAATATTTTTACATAAAAGAATAATAGGTACACTACCTATTACGTTGTTTATGATTTTTACCATTTAAGTATTCTGTTGTTTGTGTCGTTTGTTTAAGTAACGCAATTCAGTATTAGATAAATAATTCAGTAGATTAAGCGGGCGAAGCCGCAAGTGGGTCGCTAGTATATATATATATATATATATATATATATATACATATATAGAAGAAATTAAAATATTAAGAAATAATTATTCATTCCCTCGAGTGGGGATCGAACCCACAACCGTCACGCTTCAATCACACTTTGATATTTTTTGTATATAAAAAAGAAGAATATTGTGTTCCAGTAGTGGTTTGAATATGGGAATAATAAAACGAGCAGCGTCACATTCTGTTTAGTTTATTCGACTGATCATGGCTAACGAAACTGTCTATTTATAAATATTTGGACATACTGTCAAATAAGCAACTTTTATATGTTAAATTTATACAATCATTAAAGTATTCAAATTCAAAATATTACTTATTCAAATAAACTCTTATAAGCACTTTTGAATCGTCGAATTAACATGTAAACAAAAAAGAAGCTACCACCTGTTCGGAAGGCAGTTCTGCTGAGAAGAGCCGGCAAGAAACTCAACAGTTGCTCTTTTACATAATGTATTTATCCATATACTATATAAATCAATGTGTAATTAATTATTAGCTATAATTGAATTGAGAATAACATATTGTTTATAGGTCTTAAAATAAAAGTTACTCAAAAGGAAATTCAATAATTCTATACAGTGTTGCTAGTGATATTTAACAGTACTTCTTATATGTTAAACTTATAAAATATATAAAGTTAATGAATCTACTCAATTTACCAATTAGTGCCAATACTATCTTCTATATATATATATATAAAAGGACTTGTGCTGACTGACTGAGGTAAGACGCACGCAGAGCCGTAACCGCTGATGGTAGAAACGTGGAATTTGGGCAGATGTTTATTTTCATATTCTGGACATCCACTAAGAACGGAATTTGAAAAATTTTAACCCTAAAGGGATGAAATAGGGGTTGAAAGTTTGTATGGAAAAAAAATTTAATCTGTACAGATTTTTATAAAATTTGAAATTCAGACTCTTAAAAATATTTCATTGAACACGTGTTTCATGGTTTTTAAGAATTCATCCCCTAAGGGTTCAAATAAGGGGTTGAAAGTTTATATGGAAAAATCTTTAAATTGCCACCGATTTTGATAAAAAATTTAATTTAGACTGTTAAAAATATTTTATTGAACACGTGTTTCGTGGTTTTTTTAGAATTCACTCCTAATAAGCGGGCGAAGCCGCGCGCGCCCTCTAGTTATGTATAATTAAATTGATAATAACATACTCTTTTAATGTACTAAAATAAGTATATGATAATAGATAGATATATTCCATATGGTCTTGCTCGTGCTGTTTAACACTGTAATTTGTAAATACATTATCAACAATTAGGAATTTAGAAGCTCAAGTCAATCCAAGATCAGACAGTAGGTATAAATATTAGTAAGGTAAGGATTTTAAAAATTAACTTACAAAAATTCAGTGGAAAGTGGAGAGCGGAGTGTCTTAACACTGTACTCACCTGTTTACCCTGCTACATGCGGGATACAGCGTGTAGCTGAAACACAAGTTGCACACAAATCACTAGGACTTTACACGCTACGGAGTCTGTGACATGTAAAAACGAAACCTTTCCGAGCATGAGCAATGGTCGCGTAAATAAACTTTGTGACCGAAAACGAAAGGCTGACTGCTTTTATATGACCTAGATAGTAAAGGAATGCTATTTGCTGGAAAATATTCAATTCTATGCACTATTATATATTTTTTTTTCGGATTTCAGTTTTTTGTATGTTATTCGCTACTTTTATAGTAAATGCTCTTTTTAATTTTTTTTTGCGTAGGTTTAGTATGATGAATTTACGTTTTATGGACTACGGTATGATGTTCTCTTTATATCATATTCTATATTTGAATAATGTTCGGTTATAATATCAGAAATTTTGTTCGTTCCTGGTCATCACTCAATAGGCAATGCCTCCTGAATTCGGTGGAAAGTGAAACTGGGTTCCCTCAGCCTACACGGGATACAACGTGAAGCTAGAAGTCTAGAGTATAATTTACTAAAATTAATACTAAATATAATTGGCTTATTTTAAATATGTTTAAAGTGTCATTTAATATGTTTAAAGTGCCATACTTAGGAAAGAAAAATACTTATTTAGAGAACGTGTAAAAAAATTAACGTAGCAGGATATGAATCTGCGCCTCTTGGAAACCTTCCAAGCGCGCTGGCCACTAAGCCATACGTTCTCATCGAGCTACGTCGAACGTCTTGTTACAACTTATTCATATTATCGGAAATTTATAAAAATCTACTATGAGGTATGGAGGTGCTAATACCTCTGTAAGGATATTTATACAAATTTCCGATAGCCAAAGACAATTATTAAGAAGGCCCTACAGAAATGCTAACAACACAAATAAGTTGTAACAAGCGTATAGAAATTTCGACGTAGCTTGATGAGAACGTATAGCTTAGTGGTCAGAGCACTTGGACGGTATCCAAAGGAGCGGATTCAAATCCATAATCAAATCGACGATAATTTTTTTATACGTTTAGTAAATGAGTATATCATAGTCTTTCTTACAGATTGAGATACCATATCATAGTGTCGGCCTTGCACAAAAGACAAGTGATAGTCAAAATCTGCAACAATACTGATTTACAATACACAATAAAAGATAAGTACAATAAAAGATAAATAATTAGGTCTTTCGACCCCATCTTATAGATTTTTATGAGCTTCACGCTGTATCCTGCACATAATAGGGTAGGCAGAGGGAGAAACTAGTGTTAAGGCGATCCGTTCCACATTGTCCGCCGAATTCTGGAGGCATTGCGTGTTGAGTGGCCGAACTCAACGTCGCGTTTTGCCCCGAAACCAAAACAAAGAAATGAAAATGTTTAATATTTCGATTCATTTCCTCGAATGGGAATCGAACCCAAAACTTCTGCCTCGACGCCACGACTGGCCTCATATTATAGACATATCATATAAAGCCCAGTTCCATTAAGGTCTACTTCGGTTCACCTCAACGTAAGTGCTTTTAAGCGCTGCGATACGAAGTGCTCGCCACTACAGTGGAAGATCGGACTGTTGAGAACATGAGGGCAATTATTGATAGGCACTCCGTATTGTGATTTGTAAAGAGTTATCTATCTTTTATTACATACTTTGATATCATTTAAATCTCTTATAAATCCATTTAAATCCATATATAATCAAGCCTGTTTTATTAAAGTCTACGAGTATATAGTAGATCTATGTACATATATCCTGAGTAGTCTGAAGCTTAATATAATTTAATAATGCGAGAGTTTGTGGGTTCGATTCTCACCCGAATAAATTTAATAAATGTCTTAACCCTTAGCTGATATGGTAGGGGCCACGAGGACCCCACGCATCATATTTTCTATATTTTCTAACGCGCTTTTGCCTTGGTTATAGAGCAAAGTTAATAAATAAAAAATATTTCCCACGAGAGCGAACCAAACCCACAACTATCGTGTTACAGTCATACGCTCGTGTCGCAGAGCCACGACAGTCTCAACACTAAATGTACTTTAGACTAAAAGAATAAGGTTTAACTATAAGCATATTGTTAGCTATATAAGGCAACGTTTCAAAATATGTTTTAATCATAAAACATTTTTTCTAGTGTTAACGAATATAATATAATTTCTAGTGTAAACGATTGGTTGTTATTGGAATGAATACCATTGTACGTTTAAAAGGCGTCACTATCACAATCAAACCACTATTCCACTCGTTATTTCATATTTCAGTTTTATGTCACGTAGAAAAATATTAACGTTTCAAATATAAACGAGAAATTTGAGGCCAGTCGGGGCACAGGGGCACAAAGTATGACTGTAAAATCGACTGGTTGGGGGTTCGATCCCCACTCGAGGCGATGAAATATTTACTTTATATATATTTCCATTTGAGTTGAGTTCTGCCACCCAACACGCAATGCCTCCAGAAATTGGTAGAAAGTGGAGAACGGAGTATCTTAACACTAGGTTCCCTCTGCCTATCCTGTATGCGGGATACAGCGTGAAGCTGATTTTATTAGAAAAATATTTCTAGAAAATAATTGTATAGTTAAACTATATCTAAAAGATACAGATTCAAATTTGGCAAAGTTCAAATGTTTATGTACATAATTTCACAAATTAAAAAAAAAAAATTGGTATGGCTACAAAACTTGAAAGATCTTGATGTTTCAATTAAGATCACATCAATTATTTTTCCCATAAAGGTTATTGTTTTAATTTTTGTAACGATTTTAAATTAATCAGATTAACTACGGTAGTTTGTATTTTCTTCTCTTCTATCGAGTTTTATACTGCTAACAAGTCTGTGCACGTCTTCTTAAAATAATTCACTTTGTTTTCCCTTTAATCATACTTTTTTATGGAAAGAGGAGTTTTTTGTCACTTTCGCGTTGCAGAGTAATGAAATTTCACCATATTTCATATTGAGAAGTTAAATTCACTAGATACCGAAAAGAAACTAAACATTCACAGTAAAAAAAAATAAAAAAAACCGAAAATGGTATAAATATTTATTTTTAATGTAGAAATTCGTTATAATTTTTATTTTTTATGAGATAAAGCTAAGAGATAAGCTCTGCTAATAAGACAAAACGCGGCGTTCAATTCCTCCATTCAACACATACTATCTCGAAAATTTGGAGGCAAGTGGGGAACAGAGTGTCTTTACACTAGGCTTCCCTCTACCTACAATATATTTGCGAGATACAGCGCAAAACTAAAAAAAAATAGCTAAAACCTTTGTTTTATAGCAACTCTAAATTCAACAACACATTAAAAATATTTACAGTGGTATTAAAAAAACACAATTCAGGGACACAGCGGGTGCATTTATTTTTGTAACTTTAGTATCTGCTTCATGCTCCGGTTAACTTATTAACGCTACATTTTTAACTCTTTGTAGAGAAAGAGATTATAATTAATATTCTTAGATATTATGTAATATTTATTATTTGAATGCTTTTTTGAATGAATTGCTTCACGCTGCATCCCGCACACAGATGGCAGACAGAGGGAACCTAATGTTAAGAAATTCCGTCCCACACTTTTCAATGCCGTGCTTGCTTACTCTACACCAGAGACGACGACGAGCTGAAAGGTATCAGCTTCTTTTTAGCATTTCATTCAAATATTAACTAAACTTGTTAATTGATCTTTATTAATTAATTTTCTTCTTAGTAATCTGAACTGTACTTATTTAGAAAACGTATAAAAATTTGAACGTAGCGGAACGCTTGTTACAAATTATTTATGTTGTAAGTATCTTTGTAGGGAGTTTTTACAAATTTCCGCTACTCAAAGATATTTATTAAGAATCTGAACTGTGTTCTGATTCACCATATTATTTATATATGGTAATAAGCAGGTTAGGCTTAGGTGCCCCCTTTTTGATTTACATTTATATCGATGTGGTGGGAAGTGTCAACTTTCATGAATAACAAATGATGTCTCATCATTTTTGTTTTAAAAATTTCATCCTTTTATACCAACTTGCTTCTGTATAAGCTGTAAATTTGAAAAGAAGAGAATATACAGGGTGGAAGAGGCAGCGCTCCATTTAAGGAAACAGCATATAGGGTAAAATATTTCAAACCTATACCTAAAGAAATTAATCAAGATGCCTCAACAGTTTGGACGTAGGATTTTTTTTTCATTTCACGATTTTTATCCATACCTGTATTTCGTGTGACGCGATTACGTATAGATCCCAATAACATAAACACTTACTACTACAAAAATACTACTAAAGGTTAAACAACTTTGAACTTTATCGCCACTACATACGACTCGATTTCGAAATGAGGCGTGTGCGGCGGTGTTCCTTTGATAGGTTTATGTGTGCGTGCGTCATCCTTACAAATGGCGTTTTGTTTTAAAATGTCAATTTTATTATTTATTTTGTTTGAAAAAAAAACTTTTTCATTTTTGGGAATTTATTTTTTTCTGAATTATATTAGGCTTTTATAGAGTAGTTAAAACTGTGGTTTCATTTAATGTGGTGCTGACACTTCCACCCTGTATAAGTGTGAAGATATAGATATAGATGTTTTCGTTATTTTTATAATTTATATATATATATACAACCTTGTTTTTTTTTGTATTGTAAATTAAAAGCTTCTTAATAGAAACTAGAAATCGTTTTTTGCTGCTGTAGCGCAGTGGCAAGGGTGTGACTGGAGACACGATGGTTGTGGGTTCCATTGCCACTCTAGGGAACAAAATATTGAATATTTTCATTTTTACACTTTGGGGAAAAAAAGGCAACGCGTGATGTTAAATTCCGTAACCCAACACGCAATGTCTCGAGCAGCGGAAAGTAGGGAACAGAGTGCCTGAACACTAGGGTCCCGAGGACTATATGTGTGCTATATGTGGAATACAACGTGAAGCTGAAAAAAAAAGATTCTGCCTAGTATTTTTAAGATACCTAACTATAATACTGACAAGTTTGCGTAGGTATTTGTAATTTTTCTTTTCTTAACTAATGACATATAAAAGGAAATAATTACTCTAATGGTTACTAGTGGGGAATGTCTTAATACTAGGTTCCCTCTGTCTACCCTGGCGTGTGCTGGATACAGCGTGAAGCTGATTTTAACTTAATAGTTACTCTAAAAGCCAATAAATAAAATTAGCCAACAAAATATTTAACTTATTCCGTCATGTCAAAGTCGTGAATTTCTTATAGTGTCTAAGACGCGTCATAAAGCCCAAAACACCTGCTTTTAGAGCCTGTCAACAGTCGTAAACTCCTCATAAAACCAGTTAGGATTTAAGTAATTTCATTGAAAATGTCTCTTTTTTAGCTTTCAAGAATTACTGTTAAGTTTAATATGTTACCTAACATGTCTCGTTAAATAAAATAAAAATAAAATCAACTATACGACCAGTCGGTTTTACAGTACACTTTGTGCCACTGCGCCACGACTGGCCTCTAATATTTTATGAAAATATAAAATATTCCATTACCTCGAATAAAACTCGAACCCAAAACCTATCGCGGTTACATTGGCCCCGTTGTATCCTTGTGCTACTAATGGCCTCAAAATATACGTATACAAATATTAAAAAATAAGACCTTTTGTACGAGATTTAATATTGACAAAGAAGTAAATATTGTTCAAAGAAATATTTGAAATCCATCCATAGACCTAATCCACAATATATGAAATTTTCTTTTGACATAAGAAAAGGAGGACCGTCTCGGAGGAATTCTTTCATAGCCACAGCTACTTTGGTATTATCTATTACAAATCATCTAACTTAATAACATTTAGTATATTATGCCTTAGAATAAAATGACTTTATTTTCTTATACGGATTATTTTCTTATGTACTCATATATGGAGCTTACATACTTACATTTGACTGAACTTTTTTGTATGTCTTTTGTTGCTCCGCGCTTTGCGTCGTTACCAAAGTGATAAAATGAAAATGTTGATTATTTTCATTATTATTGATTGATTATTGATTATTATGATCATTTCTTTGAGTGGGAATCGATCCCAACCTGTCCCCCTGCGCCACGACTGGCCTCTCTGGATATAAATATGGTATCCACGTTAATTTGTTACTAAAGTGTTTGACGACGCTGGTGCAATCTACTATAATCTTCTGAACTTAAATAAATAAATAAAATAAACAAATATTGATTGTTAGGTAGTACGTGTACATTGCTTTACAGACAAGTCAGGCAAACAGTTCTCCTTTGATTCATGCTGTAAAAATATAGTCTTCATAATTCGATACTGATAAATAAACCATAATTCCAATTTGACATTTTTTAAAATATTTTTTTTACTAAGTCAAATATTTTTAACTAAATTAAAAAGACTGATGCTAGCCGTAGCGCAGGGGCAAAAAGTGTAACTGTAAACGCGACTGGTTGTGGGTACGATCCCCGCTTGAGAAAATGAAATATGTATTTAAATTTCCATTTCTTCGCTCTGGTGTCGAGGCGAAGCACGGCTTTAAGTTCCCCACTCCAGAATTCGGCGGAAAGTGGGGAACGGAGTGACTTAGCACTAGGTTCCCTCTGCCTACCTTGCTGTGTGCGATATACAGCGTGAAGCTGATTTGATTTATTTTATTTTAACTAAATTATTTAATATTTCAAAGATCTAATTAATCACTATTTCATTTTCATTACAGCCTAGTACATTATTTATTCTTTATTTTACTTACTACTTTATAAAAACTGAAACCAAAAGTCAAATATAAAGTAATAATTAGTTATAAAGTTAGTTAGCAAAGCCAGTGTTAGATACCGCTGTATTATGAAAGCCCCTTTGTTTTTGACAGCAAAATGTACTATATTTTTGTTTAGATTGAAAGTGCAACCTAAGGTAAAAGGGTAAAGTTGAAATTTCTAAAATAAATTTGGTAATTTTCTTTAATTAGGGCTAAGGCTTATGTTATTATGTTATTTTAAGGCTATTTAGATAAAGGAGAATTCCTATTTTTATGGAGAGAAAAAGGCAATAAAATGTTTTTTTTTAACCTACAGCATTCATTTTTTTATTTTTGTATAATATCCTGTGAGATTGTGTGATATAAGAATGTGTTTTTTATAAAGTCATCCTTCTCGCATACGCTCATTCCATACAGTCATTCTTTCATACATACAACGGCTAGTATAAACAGACAAACAGCCACTCATCCCACAATGTCTCGAAAATTCGACGGAAAGTGGGGAACAGAATGTCTTAAGCTTCCCTTTGCTCATCTTGCTGTACGCAGGATACAGTAGAGCGTGAACTGAAAAAAAACATATATACCTTCGTTTCGAATCAATTTATCTATTAGTGAAAACTGCATTAAAATCTATCACCTTTTGAGGCCGGTCGTGGCGTAGCGGCACGAAGCGTGACAGTAAAACCGACTGGTTGTGGGTTCGATCCCCACTCGAAGAGATGAAATATTTACTTAAATTAATATTTCCATTTCTTCGCTCTGGTGTCGAGGTAAAGTGCGGCGTTAAATTCTACCACTCAATACGCAATGCCTCCAGAATTCTGCAGAAAGTGGGGAACAGGAGTGTCTTAACACTAGGTTCTCTCTGCCTACCCTGCTGTGTGCGGGATACAGCGTGAAGCTGATTTTCACCTTTTGTACTGTTTAACAAAATGTTCTATTTCACATTCAGTAGTTTCTGTATAATATTCGCTTTAGGTAAATTACTTGCCAATAAATGTTGCAGGCGCTTCGAGGAAATGGACTTCCGTGACGTAATTCCCAATAAACCTAAACATCTTGTGGTATACGAGAATTGTCGCCAATTTCTCATCATAATTGTGAATCGCCGTGTTTCGAATATCTGATATTCGAAACACGACTATATAAATCTTATACATTATATATATTATTAAATTAATAAAATAAATAAAAAATCAGCTTCACGCTGTATCCCGCACAGAGCAGGGTAGGCAGAGGGAACCTAGTGTTAAGGCACTCCGTTCCCCACTTTCTGCCAAGTTCTGCATGTATTGCCTGTTGAGTGGCAGAACTCAACGCCGCGCTTTGCCTCGACACCAGAGCGAATTTATTTGCTGTGTAGGTCAAAAATGACAATTAAAAACAAGTGCAATAACAACTTCATTTTTTAGGACTCGGTTCCTCTTATCTCTGAAAATTATATATTTGTGGTTAAATCCCAAGAAGAAATTACCTTAAAAGTGGAAAAAAATTTGGTATTAAAGCCGCTAGTTCAACTGAAGTATTAGATGAAAGGGCTCTGGCAAAGCTACGTTTGAATTACAGAAATAGCTGGAGATCTCCAATTTTTGTACGGAACTCTAGATGGGTAACCCGACTCGCGCTTGTCTAGTTTTTGTTCTAATTGCGAACGCTAAGGACATTCGTTAAGTAACTTTGTGGCATTGCTTTAAAGTTTAAGCAAACCAACCAACCAACCAATCAGTTAGATTTTTTCAATTTCACACTGTATGCCGCACACACTACCCCGCGGTAGGCAGAGCGAACTTAGTGATAAAACTCTCTTCTCCATTTTCCGCCGAATTCTTGGGGCATTATGTATTGAGAGACGGAATTCAACGCCGCGCTTTGCCTAGAAACCAAAGCGAGGAAATCAAATTATTAAATATTAACCTGTCGCGTTTATAATGACACGTTTGTTCCTCTGCTCTTATTATGTGTTTACGTTATTGATATCTATGCGTAACTGCGTCACACGAAATACAGGTATGGATAAACATCGTGAAATGAAAAAAAAATCCTACGTCTAAACTGTTGAGGTATCTTGACTAATTTCTTTAGGTATGGGCTTAAAATATTTTACCATATATGCTGTTCCCGTAAAAGGAGTACTGACGCTTCCACCCTGTATATTATACTTATAATGCAGTATATAATATCTTGTACGAATTTTTCAACTTTGTTTTAGCTTAATGAAGTTTCAAAATAAGTTATTATATTATGTAGATTACCGACCCTTAATTTAAATAAAAATCTAATTAAAGTTGTTTCATGTATTCATGTTTCTTTTCATTTGATATTAACATTAGATGAAAGTTTTTGTACATTTTATTTTTTCTTTTTATATTAAAATACAATATTTAATATAGTATAAATATTTACTTAAATTTATATTTCCATTTCTTCGCTAAGCGCGGCATTGAGTTCTGCCACTCAACACGCAATGCCTCCAGAATTCGGCAGAAAGTGGGGAACGGGGTGTCTTAACACTAGGTACCCTCTGCCTACCCTGCTGTGTGCGGGATACAGCGTGAAGCTGATTTAATTTTTTTTTTAATATAGTTATTAGAATTAGTGACCTTAATGTTAATTTAGCTCATCCCAATCTCATGCCATCTCGTCGCTCAATATTGCTTATGTCATAAGGAAATGTAGAGAATCTGTTTTGTTGGAAATAGTAGAAAAAGAAATATTTAGCTTTAACATTATTATTGAGGTTTTTGAAAATATTAACCATATTTAAGTTAATATTATCTTATTTTCAACCGACTTTCGTAAAGAGGAAGCTATTAATTTGATTGTTTTTTTTATCTTTGTTACTTAAGAACTTTTGATTGAACCGATTTTGATGATTATTTGTTTTTATATAAAAGCTGGTGGTTACCGTGTGGTCCCATTTTAATTTGGTCCATTTCTGACAATGTTATTGAGGAGAAAATCACGTAAGTATGTGCGCGACAAAGTGACGATTACTTATTTGAAAACATACACTTGGTTTCAGCAGGTTCTGATTATGGGATCAGGTGGGAGTATAATAATTTTGTTTGGTTTTGTAAAAAAATATAAGATATTCTATATGTGTATTATGTGTTTATATGGTATATTGCTTTGATTTACACTTGTCAGATTTTTTTAACTTCACGCTATATTACGCACGATGCAGATTATGCAGAGGTAACCTTGAACCCTAAGTGTTAAAACTTCGTTCCTATTAAGACACTCCGGTTCCCCACCTTGCCTTGTTACGAATATCTTAAATATTTTATTTCCTCCAGTGGAAATTGAATCTACTACCTGTCACGTTTATACTCGCACGCTTGCGCCTCTGCCCTACGATTGACTGAGATCTGACTCTGATCAGAATATTCTATACAATTACTGCATTTTAGAAAGTTAGCTTTAACGCTGTATCCCACACATAGCAGAATAAGTAGAGGGAACCTAGTGTTAAGATACTCCGTTCACCACTTTCCGCCGAGTTCTGAAGGCATTGCGTGTTAAGTAGGGGAACTCAGCGCCGCGCTTTGCCTCGACACTAGAGCGAAGAAATGAAAATTATAAATGTAAAAGTTAATATTTCACTTCCTCGAGTGGGGATCGAACCCACAACCAGTCGATTTTACAGTCACACTTTGTGCCCCTGCGCCACGACAGGCCTTATTAGGCCAGCTATTTTAGAAATAAATTTAAAATATCAACTATACTAGTAGATTGAGATAACAGATATTGATACATTGATATGCCACAAATTGAAGCGCAAACTGAAGACTATTGTTCTGGAAAAAATAGACATTTCTCTTTGAATAACGACTTTGTCGTCCACAAAAGAGACTCAACTTATAGAACACTCTATATAATGCTATCACATACAGTAGTAGTACTGAATGTGTAATACAAAAAAAGAATGAACTATCCTAGTTTGCATTCAGTCTTTACTAAATCTCCTTGGACGGATAGGTATTAAACCTCCAAAGGCCTGAGGCGACGGTCTTTTGATGTAGGTACTGACTCTGGTTTTTGTGATGTTGGTACTTCTTAGTTATAAATAACACCATGCTTAAAATATACACGCCATTAAAATAAACAATTTATATATAAATATTATGTAAAAAAAATATTTAGATGTTTTTTTTTTTATATTTTTATATAGTTGTAAGTCTTGTATAAAAAGTCTTGTAATTTGTATAAAAAGCTGAATATAATAAAGCATGCCTTGCAAGTTGCAACAGGTGAATAAAAAACGAAAAGATATGCCATAATGAATTGAGCCCACTCTGGGAAAGTATGCTTGGTGATGATGCTTAAAAATTAAACTTTCAAGCTAACAGTGAGAATGAAGTGGACGCCAATATAATAGACGTGTGGTTTATAATATGTATATTATCATTATAAAACATGAGTACTTAAAGTAGAAAACAGAATTTTTGCTATCTACCCGCAAAATGAAGGAAATTCGCTATGCTAAAAAAACTAATTATTATTAATTTATTATTGAGACCAGTCGTGGCGTAGGGGCATTAAGTGTGACTGTAAAACCGACTGGTTGTGGATTCGATTCCCATTCGAGGAGATGAAATATTTACTTAAATTTATATTTCCATTTCTTCGCTCTGGTGTTGAAGCAAAGCGCGGCGTTGAGTTCTACCACTCAACACGCAACGCGTCCGGAATTCGGCAAAAAGTGGGGAACGGAGTATCTTAACACTACTTTCCCTCTGCCTACCCTGCTGTGTGCGGGATACATCGTGAAGCTGATTTATTTATTTAACAATTTTTTGTTGTATTCAAGAAGCATATAAAAGTTATTTATAATTTTATTCATGTACATACGTTCAAATGTATGGTTCGACCTCCTTAGTGTATGTATGTATGAGGATACAAAGCGGAAGTTACGAAATATCCACATGAGTGCATCTACGAGTTCGAGTTATATTGTATAATACAAAATTTCTATATTTCCAAAGTAAAGTTCTTCCTTATGGAATGACACAATAAAATATAGTTATTTAGTTAGATGGTCGATCGTTGCAAATATTTAAAATTGCTCGCTTGAACTATATGAATATATTTATTTAATAAACTGATATACTTGCGTTTCCCTGCGTTCAACGTAATTTTTTCTATCTTAAATATTTTCCCTTATTTAAGATAAGCTCTAGGAGTTTTATATTTTTTTCTTCTTCTTGTTTTTTAATTTTCTTGAAAGAAGCTTTTTCAGAGCTTGCAGGACGAAAAAACATAAAAGACATGTCGTTCATGTTATTTAAAAGTGATTAAATTCGATTAAGAACCCCTTAGAAATGGTAATGTTTAGCTCTACTTTTAGTGTACACATATATTAGCCTTGTTGGGATATTTTTTGAGATATTTTGGGATGAGAGTTACTAATTTACATAATGTAAAAAATTACAATTTCTTCTTAATTAAAGTTTTCTAAAAAGTTCATCGATTGACCTAATGAACCCACAATTCATAACAAAGACGTGCAGCATTTGTGGTAGCATATGTTCATATTATTTATTATTATTATTCTGTAAAGTGGGCTATCTGGATGGAAAATTATTCTACGGTTATTTGGAACACTGTCTGTTCCGGTACTTCCGTTTTAGCATTTGTGTCAAATGTTATGTTATATATCTATACATTAGTCCAGTGATTCTCATTCTCATTCTCTGTTAATATTATTAAATTATATCATTTAAATATGTATACATATATATATATATATATATATATATATATATATATATATATATATATATATATATATATATATATTTAACATGAATATATATTTAAATCCACAAAAAAAAAATAATTATTATTTGCTTTGCAACGCGTTTTTTCTTTGTGCCTGCGTGAGTTGTAGTAAGTAAATATTTTTTATCTTTTTCTTTGTGTGCCGCCAAATTTTGAAATCGTTAAATATGTGCCACAACAAAAAAGAGGTTGAGAATCACTGCACTAGTCTATGAAATGTTGCTTTGTTAGGACCAGTCCTTTATAAACTATCAGCTACGTTAATTACAAAATATACCAAATGTCGGGTAGCGGAACTCACCGACCCGTATTGTCTGGTCATACTGGAAACATGTATTTCCTGTTTCTGGATATGTGAAATGGCGTATAGAAAAATATTTTTTTGACGTGCTATTGAAAAATACGTTGTCGTTTACGTTTTGAATTGCTTGCAGTCTTTCAATGTTATGGACATGTTTTGGAATTTCATAGATTTATAGTGCGTTGAATGTAAACATTTTTTTCTTGGTTTTTTTTTATTGACCTGGAAAACAACAAAAACTTTCAAGTTTTCCTATTCAGTCATAGTGTATCGTAATATATTGAGCTCAAAAATAATATTTCACCTCCAACCAGTAAGTAAGTCCATTTTATAATATTAATGAAAAAGTAAACAGGTATTTTATTACCTGTAATTACAATGTAAAAAAAGGTTCTTAATTTTAAAATAAATTCTTTACGTTACTAACCTGAAGTAAAGTAAAAGAATTTTTAAAGCTAGACTGGACTGCTTGGACCTATACTGATATGGGATAAAAGTAACAAAAATAAATTAAAAACTGGTTAAGTGTGACTCGATTGGCGGACCCGACTTGCGCTTGTCCAGTTTTTTTTATTTATTGACGATAGGTGAAAAAAAAACATCGATGTGACATCGATGTTGTCTGGCATCGATGTTGGATAACATCGATGTTTTACTTTCAATTTTTATTGAACATCGTTGTCAACATCGATGTTTTTGTAACATCGGGCATCCCTAGTTTGCTGGCAAATGCACTCATTTTGTATGAAATGAACTACACTTTTGTAGTGTTTTCTTTTTTTTATGAAATACCTATAGATAATCACTTTTCGCAAATTTCAAGAACCTGAGTTTACGAGAAGTACTATGTAAGTTTTGATTCCCTTACGAATTTCCAAATTTACGACATAAACAGCTGTATCTTTTGTTTGCGTTGGTTTAGAAGTTTGATTTTTTCACAAGGACTATATATTTGGGGATATAAATTTCAGCTTGATACCTCCACGCGTTCCTGAGAAAAAAGATAAACGAACGAACACACAACAAAGTGATCCTACAAGGGTTCCGTTTTTTCCTTTCTAGGTTAAGGGTTTCTCTAAAAGTTAAATCACTGGCAAAATATTATTTTGAATAATTCTTACACATCGTTTTTGAATATACTCTCCTTATAAAAATGAAATTGTGAATAAAAATACGAAGTAACTGCGCAGTGTAGTACGTATTGTTTTATCGTGAAAGGCGACTCGTAGTTTGGCTTCATTGAAAGCTTTTAAGTGTTCAATTATCACGTTTCGATAACATTGCATTGATTTTATTTGAAAAACAAAAATATAATATTTTTTATATACGAGATGGTTGTGTATTCGATTCCTACTCGGGGAATGAGTTATTATTTATGAATATTTTCATTTCTTTCGCTCAGGTACCAAGGCAAAGCGCGGCGTTGAGTTCCGCCACTCAACACGCATTGCCTCAAGAAATCCGCATCATCGGCAGACATCTAAAGAGTTAACACTAAGTTTCCTCTGTCGTGACGTGAGCGTTGATGCGGGAAATTCCGTAATTGAAATATAAGGAAAGAATATCTATCTAGTGATAAGATATTCCATTTTCTATTTTATGTATATCGGGCTGTCTGTTTTATAGGAATTGCTTATTGCGTAAGGACAACCAACGTCGTACATTTTATACCTCAAACTATTTCAATATGAAAATTATCAATTTTCTTAATTAACGAATATATTTTTTTGAATTATTTCAGAAATATCAAAATTTTGTTAATTTTTTATATAAAATTCCGATTTCACAGCGAAATGAACAGTTGGCTGGTCAAAACAAAATCTAAGCTGGATGAATTCGTAATACATTCAATATTAGATTTCGCCCGAGGCTTCAGCTGCACTAAATTTTATTTGATACGCAAATTTTTGCTGCAAAGGCTTCACGATCGTGAAATGTTTCATATGCTTTTTTTTTTAATCTCAATGAAATCTAAGGTTTTTAGTTTTGTTTTTTCCTAAATAAGGAATTACATTTTAAAAATGCTAAAAACTCATACGTTATCTTAAAAATTTAATCAAAATTAAATCAGCTTCACGCTATATCCCGCGCACAACAGAGTAGGTAGAGCGAACCTAGTGTTAAGACATTCCGTTCCCCACTTTCCGCCATGCTCTGGAGGCATTGCGTGTTGAGTAGCGCAACTCAACGCCGCGCTTTGCCTCGACACCAGAGCGAGGAAATGAAAATATAAAATATTTTCTTATTTTATACACACGTAAAAAACAAAAAATTCTATCAATTGTCATGTTTTTAATTAGCTTTTATTATGTCGACCCGTATGTAAGAAACTAAATATGTAATGGAATCTAAGAATATGAATAACTCGCATTTCTAAATGTTCTCATCATCATAGAACCAGGTTGATAACCCTTTGGTGGTATAAACGTTTTGCTCTTGTGGCTCCTCATACAGCTTTCGCCAGCAAGTTAGTATTAGTATTTGTTTACAAGAAAATCTTTCCTGTTCCAGCATCCAACCATTTTACAATCAAATATTATAATTTAAAACACATAGTCAGCACTTAAATAGAGACTACTTCAGAGATCTATAATTTATTTTTTACTTTTACGTGCTTGTTGTTGCTGCGTGTTTTTTACTTTTTCACATAAAAGCGTGTTTTTCTAATGTTTTTTTAATTAGTATTTTTTTATTATTTAATTAGAATATTAATCCAATATATCATTGCAATTAATTTTATTTAATCTGTTGACTGACTTCACGTTGTATCCCGCACTTAGCGTAGTGTGGGCAGGAGGAGTCTAGTGTCAAGACACTCAACTCTCCTCTTTGTGAATTGTTAAGGTATTACGTGTTGAATGGCGAACTCAACGCCGCCACCTCGACACCAGAACTACGAAACGAAAATATTTCACTTTCTTGAATGGGAAGCGAACCTACAACCACTGCCTTTACAGCCACACGCTTGTGCCCCTAGGCAAGTGTGTGGTTGTAAACGCGGCTAATAAATTATAGGCGGCTAGCCTAAATTATATTTGCTATAAATAATAATGTGGCCAGTCGTGGCGCAAGAGCACAAAGTGTGACTGTAAAACCGACTGGTTGTGGGTTCGATTCCCACTTGAGGAGATGAAATATTAATTTAAATGTATATTTATATTTCTTCGTTCTGATGTAGAGGCAAAGCGCGGCGTTGAGTTCCACCACTCAACACGCATAGCCTCCAGAAGTCGGCGGAAAGTGGGGAACTTAGTGTCTCAACACTAGGTTCCCTCTGCCTACACTGCTGTGTGCGGGATACAGCGTGAAGCTGATTTTTTATAAATAAAAATAAAATTTCGCACTAAAATGGTAGCACTTCAGTAACGCGGCAGAGTAGCGACCCGGAAAAATAGGCACACCGTTATTACGTGTTCTAGTGGAACAGAAATTCCATATCACTTGCAAATTTCATAACATCGGCTACACTACGTTTTTTTTCCAGCAAAATGTATTGCGAAAATGGACTCGCTGTATTTTTACACTACGGTAATTTATTTAAAAGCATAATATCTTTAAAACTGTTAAAACTTTTAAGTTTTTTAAGGCTTTGATTGTATCTTAAAAATAAATTCTGAGGAATTTGAATTTGTACTATATATTTTTTTTTCTCAGCTCAACGCAATCCCGTATATAGTAGGGTAGTCAGGGGGAACCTAGTGCTATTACACGGGTATCCCACTTTCTGCCGAATTTTCGAGGCATTGCGTGTTGAATGGTGCAATTCATTGCGTTTTTTGACTTGGTACCGAAGCGAAGAAATGAAAATATTAATAAATTATATTTTTTTCCCCCCAGTGAGATTCGAACTCACAACCGTCGCGTTACAGTCACACGTTTGTGGCCCTGTATCACAGTGGCCTCGTAGTTTTATTTGTTTATTATATAGTTATGCTATTGTATGTATATACATACAATAGCAGCAGCGCAGATACAGCGTGAAGTTGATATATATATCAACTTCACGCTGTATCCCGCACAAAGCAGGGTAGGCAGAGGGAACCTAGTGTTAAAAAATCCTGTTCCCCACTTTCTGCCGAATTGCCTCTACTTTTGCTCTACATTGCGTGTTGAGTGGCAGAACTCAACGACGCGCTTTGCCTCGACACCAGAGCGAAGAAATGGAAATATAAGTTTAAATAAATATTTCATCTCCTCGAGTGGACATCGAACTCACAATCAGTCGGTTTTACAGTCACACTTTGTGCCCCCGCGCCACGACTGGCCTCTATTGTATGTATGTTTTTTATACTTTAGAAATCAAATTGAATAAAACACCTAGTCATAGATTTTGTGCTGCGGGATACAGCGTGAAGCTGTTTTATATATATATATATATATATATATATATATATATATATATATATATATATATATATATATATATATATATATATATATATATATAAACTCTGAAAACTGTGGCATTCACTATAAGCTTGAAATATTCTTAGACTAATACGATAATAGAAGCTTCCAATGCTCCAGGGATATGAAACACTATCAAGACGTTGATAGATGCGCGTGTCCTCAACGCCAGCTTATAACTAAGCTGTTAGACGTTTATAGCATGTAAACACGCAACTATCCATATATAATATATTCGAAATAGGGATAGAGTGAATATCTATAGCTGAATAGCTTCAGACCTGTCGTGACGCAGCGGCACGAGGTGTGACTGTAAAACCGACTGGTTGTGGGTTCGATCCCCACTCGAGGAGATGAAATATTTACTTAAATTTATATTTCCATTTCTTCGCTCTGGTGTCGAGGTTAAGCGCGGCGTTGAGTTCTGCCACTCAACACGCAATGCC
>JAATLQ010033917.1:0-19972 GCA_013421005.1 Heliconius erato x Heliconius himera | reverse complement strand
TGTTTTTCCAATTCCTTATGCGATTTTCTTTCAAATGATGTGCGATTCACATAAAAAACATATGAGTGCAATTTTCTCCAAAAACGAGTTACGAAAAACATTAATTAAAGGTGATTGCGGCAGGATTTTTTTGGGCAACCCTAGTGTAATCTATTCTACTATCATGTATCATTCTTAAATATAAGTTTCATTAGAAAATCTAATCCCTACAGTTTTAAACGATGGGATCTTAGGCCATCGCTTTTACAGTCACATCTCGTGCCGTTGCGCCACGACTGGCCTGGTATAATATATAAGATTAATTAAACATAAATGTACATGTAAATATATAAACCTTGTATTCGCCGCACTGAACGATCAAAATAAAAAGTTAGTGTTGCCAATACAAAGAGTTGAAAAATAAAATGGCGATACTAGAAAACTATCACCTAAAACTCGTTGTTTTAGATAAAAGGAAAACACCAACAAAGTGAAACAGAATGGCTAGTGACTTCAAGTGCCCACAGTCGATGGAAACAAGAGATCCTTCTAAAATTTTATTCAAATAACTATTTATTCAAATGATAGGTAGTGGATTCGATTCTCATGATATTAAATATTTCATTTCCTCGCTCTGGTAAAGCTGAGGCAAAGTGCAGCTTTAAGTTCCGCAACTCAACACGCAATGCTTCCAGAATTCGGAAGAAAATAGAGAACGGATCTTAATCGAAACGGAGGGTCATAATACTAGGCTCCTAGGTTCCTCTTTGCCTACCCGGCTATGTGCGGGGCAGATCTTGAAGCTAAAAAAATACTCAATTAAGAATATACGTTTAAGTATACACTAATGTTACCTACATTACATACTAGGTGTAACAAATCGAGAATGCCTCCAGAATTCGGCGGAAAGTGGAGAACGGAGTGTCTGATTTTAGGTTCCCTCTGCCTACCCTGCTGTGTACGGGTTACAGCGTGAAGCTATTCTAACTTTTAATGTAAAGTGAAAATTAATTTCTTTGGTTAATTTTATTTTTACTTATAAAAAATGTTTTTATTGAAAGACACTCTGTCGTAGGCTTTTTGAATTAATTTTATAAATATAATATTAGCTTTTAATATCAAAGGAAATTATTCATTCAAATACACAGTGATATTAGTAATTGTATCAAATATATCATATTAGCGCTCCCTTCGCCTAGATAATAGCCTAATAAGTCACGTCGAGTTTACCTTGTCTTATGTATTTATCTAAGTATGATATGTTATAGTTAAACGCTATATTATATAAAATCAGCTTCACACTGTATTCAACACACAGTAGGGTAGGCAGAGGGAACCTAGTGTTAAGACACTCCGTTCCCTACTTTCTGCCGAATTCTGGAGGCATTGCGTGTTGAGTGGCAGAACTCAACGCCGCGCTTAACCTCGACACCAGAGCGAAGAAATGGAAATATCAATTTAAGTAAATATTTCATCTCCTCGAATGGGGATCAAACCCACAACCAGTCGGTTTTGAGTCACACCTCGTGGCGCTGCGCCGCGACCGGCCTCAATATATATAATGTATATATATAAATTAATCATTCGAATTATTTACATATTTCACACATACAGATTCGATTATATTTATAGATTCGACTTCATAATATAAAATATATTTATTTTTTGTTGGTACTTTTAACTTAAAAACACTAAACATTTTTACTTTCACGGTCACTATACTTTCAAAAATAATGAGCGAATTGCAAAATCATATCGTACATTTGGTGCATCAATGACGTAATTACATTAAAAAAAAGAGTTTAATATATACGTATGCGAAAATATTATAAACAAAACTTTGATAGCATATAATATCTCAAAAAAGCAAATACGTCATTGTTGCACCGAACAAAAAGTTACGACGACAGCACATCACTACAACAAAGCCACATAAGGTCACACTGCTATAATAATAATAATATAAAATGAATGAATAGACATAAAAGCATGTGTCAGGGAAACCTGCCAAGGCATCCTGTGACCCAAAAAATGAAAACCCACCTGCACTCCCCACCGTATTCTTGAACAAACCTCACAACCACCTCTAACTTGTAAGGCGAAAAAACACACAGAATTCCCTTCCGAGCTATTAATCGTACAGGAACTTTCGACAAAATGCCCGGACCGACCGACCGACACTCATTTACCATCGTTTTACAAATGCCTTGTAACTAATATGTCAAATGATATTAAGACTTATCAAAACAGATATAGAGTTCGTTTTAAGTTGATGAATTAAAGCTGAGGGTGCATCTGGAAGCCGTCTGGCCCTATTTCTGATTTACCCTAACATGTGGTGGAGTGAAGTTCGAATGCGCTAGCTCGGATAAATGGCGTCTATGAATACCAACGGATTTCATTTTTTTTTCAACGCACATAAAAAATGTTAAAGCAATCGTATAATGAAACGTGATGCGGAACTTATTTGGTTTTTATATAGTATGTTATTTCGTTGACGATATCGTGTCTCAGTTGGTGCTGGTAAGATTGTTAACGGTGGTTGCGGGTTTGGATACTACTATATATATATGGATGTAAATCATTATTTTATGATATTTTCGCTTGAAAATATTGAATATTCAATTATTGTTAAATTATTCAAATTTAATAATTAAATATTAAAGTTAATGTCGTGTCTATTTGAGTCAAGTGGCAGAATTAAAAATAATATTTGTTTCTGTGAATAAGAATTTTACTATAGACAATCACATTTGAATAAAGCGAATAATTGTTGGTTCTTTTCTAGTTTTCGTACGAAAATAAAGTAAAAAAAAAGTATTGGTGTGTATTTTCATTGTTAAAATGGACCCTGAACATCAATACACCGGCGTCATATACATGTATACATGTCTGTTTACTTTCTGTTTGTCAGGGCTAATCTCCGGAACAGCTAGACTGTCTTTTATGAGACTTTTACAAAATATAGAGTGGGCTACGTAGCAGCATCATTTTATAGGTCAAAACGAAAAAACGCAAAAAAAACTGCCTTCGCGCGTGCCTTCATGTCGTCTGCGTATATAGATATGAAATAACTAAATAGAAATTCTAATAAATAATACAATTTTAGCAAGTTAAATCAAAAGATTTAAATTGCGATCTATTTAGTCTGTACCAAAATACAATTCATTACAAAATTACAATTTTTCCCTAAATATACTTTTAAAAAATTCAAAAAATATTCATTAAATCAAAGCGGGTGATGCAGCACGCAGGACGGTGTGTAATATATTTAGGTCTTTCTCCATCTCTTCGAGGAAATCTCAATGTATATAGTTCTTGTTCAGTGTTTAATGTTTAGATAGAACGAGATTTATAAAAGTATCATTAAATCTCTCCTACTACAAAAAATACAATAAATGCTCAGTTGGAGCTTGTTTAAATACATTGGTTATTGTTTAGGGTACTAATGCCAATCAGAGCGATTACGTCACGCCTTAGTAAACAAACGAATTGACATTTTGTATTGTATACAATGGTATTGACATGTACTCAGACATGACGTCACAAAATGCGACAAATAAATTTTATATATTATAACTGCCGTAGTTACCGCGAAACACTACGAGCTAATCTTACTTGGCTTACATTCTGGCTTTCACAATTTATATTTTCATCTTCACCCATTTTTTATACAAAAAGAAAGTAAAAAGAACTTTTGTTACAAGCACCATCTTCCTTTCATTCATTGTTAGCGTTTGTAAAGCGCAAACCATGGGCCGCAAAAAGTAATAGGTAGAAATTTAAAAAGAAATTATATTTCATACAATGGTATAACAAAAAGATATTAACTCGGTATCAAACTTGCGACCATTCGAGTATAACGAAATTTCACTTTCTGCAACTTCTTCAGAGAAAACCTAGTTTCAAGACATCTATTCTTAGCTATGTGTAGTTATTACGTATTGAACATCGAACATTTCCTTACCCGAGAGTATAAATATGAGTCACGCAAAAAGTGTGACCGTAAAATTATATATTTATTTAAATTTATATTTTCATGTCTTCGATCTGGTGTCGAGGCAAAGCGCGGCGTTAAGCTTCGCCACGAAAGTGGGGAACGAAGTGTCTTAACACTAGGTCCTCTACCCTGCTGTGTGCTTGAAGCTGATTAGAGTATAAATAATTTAGAAATTGATTTACTCCGTTTCGATATCGAATCCACAACCATCGAATATGCAGTCAGATACTGTCTCAAGGCCGATTGTGACACATTGGACCACGAACATTGTTGGTTCAATGTCCACTCGGAGGAATGAAATATTCAATATTTTTATTGCCTTTCTCTGGCAACAAGGTGAAGCGCGGCGTTGAGTTCCGCCTCTCAACACGAACTGCCTTGAGGATTCTTCGAAAAACGGAGAACGGAAGTGTTTTAATGCAAAGTGAAGCTAAAAAACATAAATAAATAAATAAAAAATAAAAAAGGCTACAAATAAAGATCGGAACAGTAACAAAAATAAAAGGCAAATCAACGTCAATACAAGGACGATTAGAGGAAAAAATTCGTTGGATCAGATTATAAAAGCTTGGATGTTTATTATTGACTCCGTTTCTTTTTCGGCGTAATACTTTTCAAGTAATAAACTTTTGGGATTTATTGAAATTTTATTGATTTTCATTTATCTTTTTTTTTTTGCTTCACGTTGTATCCCGCATATATATAGTAGGCAAAAGAAACTAACGAGATATTACGTGTTTAGTGAGGCGAAAATAATAAGCTTTTTTTCCTTTTTTTGTTCATTGATATCCCCAGATAGCATGGAAGGCAAAGGGAATTTAAAGCATAGCACGTTATGTGCGGAACTCAACACCGCGCTTTGCGCGGTGTTAGGAAATGAAAATATTAAACATTTCATTCCTCCGAATAGTAATCAAACTGACAACCTTCACGTTTACGTTTTAAGAAATCATAAGTAACGTATATCAATTTCCTTAACATAATATACACAGCTAAATACAATTATCTTCTATAATAGTTTTTAGAATAAACTCCTAGAATATAAAACTATATACATACTCTACTATATTTTTATACAAAAAAACTAAAAAACACTAACATGTGATAACGTCACCATATATTTAACCGGTTAAATTGAAATTGGAAAGTATTTGAAGATGAACAGCTTCAAAAAACCAATACTTTACGCAATCATTTAACATTGAAACTGATAATAATATATTTTTAAACATTTTAAAAGTGTTATTTCACACTTAGGAAAGAACAATACTTATTTAGGAAACGTATAAAAAATTGAACGTAGCGGGACTCGAATCCGCGCCTCCTGGAAACCGACCTGGTGACGTTCAGCAAAAACACGTCTAAGAACATAGTGCTGTAATTAAATAAGACAGTAAATGTCTTATTCTTATCATACTGCCAAGACAATGATGAATGTGAGTACACAGCGACAAAACAAACACCACTAGTCTATTATACAATAAAATCATTCTGTCGCAAACTGCGCAGGCGACGAGCCGCGCGTGCCTTCCTTGATAAACAAACTAAATCGTGACTTTAATATATAAAGTGATGTGCTGAATTGGACTATTAAGTTTGTAATCTGTGTATTTATTTGCAATTATTGTAAACACTACAAGGAATATGAATAGTTTCTGTGCATTTTAATAAAATTTCGGAAAACTTGACAAGGTCGTCGAGGCACATGTGAGGTTTCTATCATGGTAATATATTTTCAATTAACTATTATAGAACCTTAGAATCAGTGTTTTGTTATTTGTGTACGTTATATAAAATATCTTTGCAAATAAGTTAAAATTTCAAGATTTTATATTCCTTAATAATCTTTATTTTTTTGTCAATGTAATTGGGATGAGCGTTCATTTGCATTTTAACTTGTCAATCTGTATAACCTGTTGATATACTTATAACCTTACTTAATAATTTATTGTATTTTTCGTTCAAACATAATGTTTCTTACTTAACATTTTTATTTAGTAGCGGAATGATTTAACGCTTGATCAAATTTTATTGCTGAAACTCAAATACCGTATACTGATAAGGAAATAGTATTATTAAATATATAGCAGGTCTCTTCAAAATCTAGTAATACATGCAATTAAAATTCAAATTTAAACAATTAAATCAGCTTCACGCTGTATCCCGCACACAGCAGGGTAGGCAGAATCAACCTAGTGTTAAGACACTCCGTTCCCCACTTTCCGCCGAATTCTAGAGTCATTGAGTGCTGAGTGGCGGAACTCAACGCCGCGCTTTGCTTCGACAACAGAGCGAGGAAATGAAAATATAAATGTAAATAAATATTTCACTTCCTCGAGTAGGGATCGAACCCACAACCAGTCGATTTTATAGTCATACTTTGTTCCACTGCGCCACAACCGGCCTCTAACATAAAATAAATTTAAACATACAATAAATACGAACAATAAATTTAATATAATAAATAATAAAGCCTTAAGTTGTCTCAAATATATATATATATATATATATATATATATATATATATATATATATATATATATATATATATATAGAAATTTAAAATGAATAAGCAGAATTTGATAAAACTAGTTTTAGTATGAATGTAAAAAATTATATATTGAAATTCATAATGTTAATCAGATATTATTATGCGTATCTACCATAATGTGATGGTCGTGTTGCAGCAGTACAGCGTCAACGTTGTAAAAGGGAAGGTTATGGGTTCGATTCTCGCCTGCGAAATTAAAAACTTTCATTTCCTCGCTCTGGTAACAGGAGAAAGTGCGATATTGATTTAGCACTCAAGCAGCGCCTGACAGGTGTTAGAAAATAGAGTATCTTTACACCGCATAAAAAAATATATATCTCAAATTTCACAAGGTAGAGGACCAAATCGATTTCGCATCGGTCGATTATAATATCAACTTTAACATAAAATATTAAAATTTCTGATAGTGAAATTGACTTATAAACTATAAAATCAGACAAATTCCAACCGCGCTGATTCAATTTTGTTAAATATAATAAAAAGGTGTTGTACATAATATTTGTAACGTTATTTCAATTATCTATATGATAAAATTAAATCAAATCAGCTTCACGCTGTATCCCGCACACAGCAGGGTAGGCAGAGGGAACCTATTGTTAAGACACTCCGTTCCATACTTTTCGCCAAGTTCTGGAGGCATTGCGCTTTGCTTCGACACCAGAGCGAAGAAATGAAAATATAAATGTAAATAAATATTTCTTTTCCTCGTGTGGGGATCTAACCCACAACCAGTCGATTTTACAGTCACGTTTTGTGCCTCTGAAATGATAAATAACTTTAATGACTTCACATATCTATATGATATATAACTTTAATAACTTCAGATTTCCAATATGAGAACAACAAATTCTAATTTATTGTTGTTTTAGAGGTTATTTTCAAAAAGCAGATAAATATAATTTCTAGTTTGAGTAAACTTAAGTATTTTTCTTCATTTTACAGTGCTCACTCCAACCCTAATCCAATGTGGACGTATTCGAGCGTGGACATCCCACCGAGCCGAGTAACTCGAGCAGAAAGAATAAGGATATATATTTCTGAAGGCGTAGTGTGTTTTTGTATATTATTTTTTATTGTATGTGTTGGTCTTCTCTTGTATTTATTCTTTCATTTATACAGCACCGTAACGGATGCACGTAAAATTGTAGAGACATTAATAGAGAGTTAAGAGTAAAAAGAAATTAAAAAAAAACCTTTTAATATGATTATAATGTTGGCTAACTGGCATTCTTTATTATATTTTAAAAATATTAAAAGATGATACGTGTGACTTTTAAGTATATTATTTTATTTATATTTTTATCAATATGTATATATAATTTTGAAGTAATTATTAAAAATATTTACCCAGACGGTGCTGAGGTCACGCCTCAAATGATTTGAATAATTGATCATATTTGATTACATAACTGTATTCTGTATTTAGTTATTAGTTTTTAGCTTTCTAAAACAGTTTTCTTTTCTATAATTTAAATTGTAAATATTAGTTTAGTACGGCACAGAAGTATCTTTATATTTGTCTATACTCTATGTATACATAGAGTTCGCAGTATATTTTTTTTATAAAAAATATTCTATATGATTTCTAATGCCTTTAAGAATATATATAAAGTTTAATGGTAATCGGTTGAGTTTTTTTAAATAGTAGTTGGTAATAAACAAACTTACATTCGCATTTATATAATATTTGTATGATTTACTGAGATTTTAAACCGTAAAATGTATTTCGTATATAAATAAACTGTATTATGAATAAATTGAATACATTTTATGCTTCATATTATTTCACGTGCCTCTTCGAAATTTATAATTGAATAGTCTCTTTCACAGGCTGAAATTAAAATTTTCAGCACACTGTTAATCCTTTTAAACAATATTATTCGTAGTATATATTAAAATGAAAGCAAAAAAAATGTACTTTCATATTTTTTTTATTAAATGAAAAAGCACTTAATTTATATCTTACTTATAAAATAAAAACATTTTTGTGATTTTGTTTACTTCGATTGTTATATCATAATATTAAACAAAATAACTATTATAACTTATTTATATAAGTAAATAAGGAAATTTAAATTCTATATAAAACTTTTAAAAAAGAAGAATATTATGTCAACCAGTTACCAGAGCGAGAAAGTGAGAATAATTAATTCCCACGAGTGGGAATCTAACCCACAACAGCTCTTTTACAGTCAGGCGATGTGCCGGGTACATCTAGAAAGAAATAAATAAAATAAAACTTATATATTTTGTAAGGCCTTTATTTACAAAAAAAAACATTATATTAATATGTCACAAAAATACTAGTTTTCTATACTTTTTTTAGCTTGATATTGTATCCAGTGCATAGCAGGGTAACCAAAGAGAACATTGTTCCCTAGGAAAACTTTGTGTTACGACACGTCGTTCCCATTACGACACTTCCGTTTCCCACTTTGCGGCGTTAAGTGGCGGAATTCAACGTCGGGATTTTTGTCTCATTACTAGAGAAAAGAAATAAAAATATTAAATATTTCATTCCCTCGAGTAGGAATCGAACCCACAGTTGTCGTGTTTACAGTCGCACGCTTGTTGCGACACAAAAGCCTCTATTATTCCGTATAGCGGCTATATTTTGACCCATTTTATGAAGAACTAGCGGCCTGCCTGCGGCTTCGCCCGCTTCAACTACATGATTATTGACTTAATAAACAGAATTGATTGACAATTATAATGACTTCTAATATAATAAGTTCTTTGATTTTCACGATTATTACACATTTTAAATGAAACTATTTTAACCGGATTAATCGCGTATATTTAAGATTTTACATTTTGGAAACCCGACGTTTCGAACACTTTGCAGTAGTCCGTGGTCACGGGTAGACTGAGGTGGCATTCGTCTGTCAGTTGACATAATTATTATATCAAACTACCGCCAACGATTTCTTAATTGCCTCGCGTACTGCCCTGGATTCCTGAAGAATGAGTTGATAGTATCTTGCCCTCTGGTATGGTGGGTTTGAGACTTCAAAGATCTTATAAGTGGTTCCCAGTTGGTAGAAATTTTCCAGCCATTCTCTCTATTGAAATTAGGATGTTTTTGTATTTCAATAGCCTCGCGGATCGTTCTAGGAATGTATCTGTTTTCCTTAGCGAGGATTTGGGAAACCCATGCACACCATTAGTCATAGTAGTCTATCCATTTCAGTCAAAATTACTAAATGTACAGACAATTTTTTTTACTGTCTTAGGTATTATACAGGGTGGAAGTGTCAGCACCACATTAAATGAAACCACAGTTTTTTAACTACTCTATAAAAGCCTAATATAATTCAGAAAAAAATAAATTTCCAAAAATGAAAAAGTTTTTTTTTTCAAACAAAATAAATAATAAAATTATCATTTTAAAATAAAACGCCATTTGTAAGGATGGCGCACGCACACATAAACCTAGCAAAGGAACACCGCCGCACACGCCTCATTTCGAAATCGAGTCGTATGTATTAGCGATAAAGTTCAAAGTTGTTTAACCTTTAGTAGTATTTTTGTAGTAGTAAGTGTTTATGTTATTGGGATCTATACGTAATCGCGTCACACGAAATACAGGTATGGATAAAAATCGTGAAATGAAAAAAAAATTCTATGTCCAAACTGTTGAGGCATCTTGATTAATTTCTTTAGGTTTAGGTTTGAAATATTTTACCCTATATGCTGTTTCCGTAAATGGAGCGCTGCCTCTTCCACCCTGTATATAGAGATAAGATGTCATATTCTATTCAATAATCTTCATTGACGTTATGTTACAAATGTCTCAGGCCAGTCGTGGCGCAGGGGCACAAAGTGTGACTGTAAAATCGACTAGTTGTGGCTTCGATTCTCACTCGAAGAAATGAATATTTATTTACATTTATATTTTAATTTCTTCGCTCTGGTATCGAGGCAAAGCGCGGCGTTGAGTTCCACCACACAACGACTAGGCGGAAAGTGGGGAACGGAGTGTCTTAACTCTAGGTTCCCTCTGCCTACCCTGCTGTATGCATATACAGCGTGAAGTTTTAAATGTGAATTTGCTAAAAATATGATTTAACAAATTTCCACATATTTTTTAAACATCATCATGTTATGTCATATTTGTGGATTTAAATCTTGCACAATTTATTTGTATATAAAATTTGCCTTCGCTCGAGTATGAATTTGATTCTTCCATACCGAGTTTGTGATTCAGTAAGATTGCGAAACCACGTAAGCGATTTACATTGTACGTCGTTTTATAGGAAAGCCTTAAAGGATTTATTGCCCAGTCAAGTTCGGATATTGTCCTAAGTACATTTAAAAAGTTTGTTAAATCTTTACTTAGAAACTTGTATACTTGTTTATTTTACCAATTTGATTTAACAAAATCCTACAGCGGGAACAGAAAGCTCGTGAGGACTGGAGATATACAACAAAAAAGTATATTCTCATGTCAGCTTCACGCTGTATCACGCACACAGCAGGGTAGGCAGAGGGAACCAAGTGTTAAGACACTCCGTTCCCCACTTTCCGCCGAGTTCTGGAAGCATTGCGTGTTGAGTGGCTGGACTCAACGCCGCACTGTGCCTCGACACCAGGGCGAAGAAATGAAAATATAAATGTTAATAAATATTTCATTTCCTCGAGTGGGGATCGAACCCACAACCAGTCGATTTTACAGTCACACTTTGTGCCCCTGCGCCACGATTGGGCTCAATATTCTCATGTAATGTTACTTTCAGCTTCACGCTGTATTCTGCATGCAAAAGAGTAAGCAAAGAGCCTAATATTAAAACACTCCGCTCCTCACTTTTCGTCAAATTCTGGAAGCATTTCGTTGAACGGCGGAACTCAACACCACGCTTCACGAAATGAAAATATTCAATATTTAATTTCCTGAAGTAGGAATCGAACCCACAACCTGTCACGTTTACCGCTATACGCTTGTGCCGCTGCTTCATGACAGGCCTTTTTTATTGTGTTTTTTTTTTTATATTAAGCTTGTTTAATGATGTACTTTTGCTTTGAAATAAATTATATGTAATTTAATTATTGTAAACAACACGTATGCAGCTGCACCCAATACACACGAGTGGGTGACCCAGTTTTATGCGCGTGTAAGTTTTAAATACCAATTCTATGCCATGCAAAATCATATGAAAATATAAAAAATTCTAGATTTTATTTACGAACCATCTCATAGTTTTATATTTATGGTATTTTATTAAGTTATAGTTAATGGTAGAGTACCTAACCTGGGAACCTAATGTTAAGACACTTCGTTCCCATTAAGACACTTACGTTTACCATTTTCCGCCGCGCTTTGCCTCATTACCAAAGGAGGGAGGCGAGGAAATGGAAATATTAATTATTTAATCTCCTCGAGTGGCAATCGAATCCACAACCTATCACGTTATAGTCGCATACTGGCGCAGTGACACAATTCAATAGTAGCAATATTCTCTTTTATCATAACAATATTTAAATAAATTAATAAGGCCGCTGTAACCCAGGGGCACAAGAGATTGAATTATTAGGAGGCAGAAGTCCGGCGTTGAGTTCCGCCACTCAACATGCAATGCCCTAAAAATTAAGATAGGTTCCCTGCTTACCCTGCTATGCGCGGGATACAGCGTGAAGCTGTTTTTTTTTAATAAACAAGACTCACGCTGTATCTCACGGTCTCACGCTGTATCTCACAGTAAGGATGTATCACGATGCTGTTGAGTGGTGGAAATCAATGTCGCGTTTTGTCTTAATACCAAAGCGACGAAATGAGAATACTTTATTCCCTCTAGTGGGCATCAAACTCACAACCGCCGTTTATAGTCAGACTCCATACCGTTGCAAACTTTATTGATGAATATAATTGTTATTTTTATCAATTTTAAATTTATTAAATATATTTACTATTTAATATAAATTATTCATTAAGTTATAAATAATTTCAATATATTTTTTTTATTTACTTCAGGCAAAACTTTAGAAGGACGGTATATAAGTAATTTGAAGGGAGAAAGTTGTTATAAATGAGATTTTTTTTTAACTAAAACCAAAAAACACCCAATGTCACACGAGTTTATTTGGAATTTATAATTAATACACATGATACGAGTATGTAAAAAAAAGTACCTTTATGAAATGAAATTACGTTAAATATGAAGGATATAAAAAATGCAAAAAAAAAACTTTATGCTGTTTGCTAAGTATAGCAGGGTACGAAACCTAGTGTTAAGACACTCCGTTCCCCACTTGACACCCGATTTTCAAGAAATTGCGTATTTAGTGGCGGTATTCAACGCCGCTCTTTGTCTTGCAACCCGAGCAATTTGAAAATAGATCAAACTTCCTAGTGGAATCGAACCCACAATCGCCGTGTCTTAAGTTAGATGCTGTGCCGCTGCATCAGTACGTTATCCTTTGGCTCTAGTTTGGATTCCAACGTACTTGAATAACTCTTGATTACATTGATTCGTTGCTTTATTCGAAAATTCTGCTTCATTTAGAATTCTTGTAGCATCACAAGATATGAAAATTTTTGAAAATTTCAAGCCCTCCCTGTTTTTTTATATGAATATTTTTTTTATTCGAATAAATAAAGATAAATACTTATTTGGAAAACGTATAAATAATTAAACATAGCGGGATTCGAACCCACTCCTCCTGGAAACCGCCCCCTGGTCGGACAGCTCTGACCACTAAGCCATACGTTCTCATCAAGCTACGTCGAAATTCTTATACATTTATACATGTCACAACTTATTTATATGAAAATATTTGATATATATTTTAAATACACAATTACATTCAAGGTTAACAAACGATAAAACAGAGATATTTATACAACAATAAACTCTAAAGTCGTAAAACGTAAATCGCTTTGTTCTTTAAAGTGTGATAAAAGTTATCGGTCTATAAAATTGTATCAATACAAAGAATCCACTTCATTTACAGAAACCCATTTGTTCAATTAAACATATTTAACGTTTAGATACTATAAATAAATTAAATAAATTAAATTAGCATCACGCTGTATCCCGCACACAGCAGGGTAGGCAGAGGGAACCTAGTGTTAACACTAGGTTCCCTCTGCCTACCCTGATGAGCGTGCACCTGCACGCTCATTTGCCTGATGATAAGGTGATGGTAAGTGATTACCGCCGCCCACGACCCCGTGCAACACCAGAGGAGCTGCAGAGCGTTGCCTGCCTTTAAGGAGAGTTCGGCGCCGGAGCCCGGCATTACCTGATGCGAAACGCAGTGGCATAAAGCCACTACTTCACGCCGGTTTCAATTGCCGGGGGTGGTAATGATCCGGTCGAAGCTGCCCATGCGTGTTGCCATTGCTGGCGACGTGACTCTATCATGATTATAAAATAAATAAATCAGCTTCACGCTGTATCCCGCACACAGCAGGGTAGGCAGAGGGAACCTAGTGTTAAGACACTCCGTTCCCTACTTTCTGCCGAATTCTGGAGGCATTGCGTGTTGTGTGGCAGAACTCAACGCCGCGCTTAACCTCGACACCAGAGCGTAGAAATGGAAATATAAATTCAAATAAATATTTCATCTCCTCGAGTGGGGATCGAACCCATAATCAGTCGGTTTTACAGTCACACCTCGTGCCGCTGCGCCACAACTGGCCTCATCATGATCATGATTATCATTACCATAATGAATCGTAACCAAAAAGTAAAAAATAAAAAAATATACTATTAATTCTAAATGGGCTTGCTTGTTTATTTTCTTTTTAGTTTTATGCAGCCGGGGTTTTTGTTTTTATAAATATTTTTTTTACTTTACTATGTTTTTTAAATTAGAAACACTGCCAGCTTTGATTATATGTGTGCAGTCGTCCCTGTTCTTATAGCTGAACATAATTATAGAGAACTAGTAAATGAACCTTGGAACAAGACAGTCGTTTCATTAAACAGCACTCATTACATAGCGAATTATAGAAGGCACATCGTTACAGAACTTGTTCAGGTTATGTCAAACATGTCTCAATTCAAATAAATAATAAGAATATTATTTTCATATATATATACAATACTAATGTAGAAAATATTACTCATAAAAATAAATAAATAAATCAGTTTCACGCCGTATCCCGCACACAGCAGGGTAGGCAGAGGGAACCTAGTGTTAAGATACTCCGTTCCCCATTTTCTGCCGAATACTAGAGGCATTGCGTGATGAGTGGCGGAACTCAACGCCGCTTTGCCTGGACACAAGAGCGAAGAAAATGGAAATATAAATTTAAGTAAATATTTCATAAGCTTCTCCTACAAAACATTTGTTTTTAAAGTTTAAATTTTATATATCAATTACAATAACACAAAGAGAAGGCCATTTAAATATTATTGAAACATTTCAAAATTGATTCCCGTGACGTCCATACAATGCCTGACTATGACAAGCTGCCGTCAACAGTTATAGTTGAACATAATATCAATTTGCAATATTATTGTATTATAGAAAGTATAGATTTTGGACGGGTGACCAAGTAAACTCAATAAGAAACGAGCGGAAAAGGAAAAATCTTAAAAGACCTAAACAGTCATATATTGTCCAAATTAGCTTTACGCTGTATCCTACAAATAGCTGAATAGACAGAGGGAACCTGATAACCTAATATTAAGTCACTCTGCCCACTTTCCATCGAATTCTGGAGGTTCAACGCTGCCCTTTGCCTTATTACATACATAACATTAAGAAAGGAACGCTGCGCCACGACGCGACAGCCTGAACGTCTTCATGTATTTTTTATCAGCATCACGCTGTATCCCGCACACAGCAGGATAGGCAAGTAAAACACTCTGTTCTATATTTTCCGTCGTATTCTGCAGGCATTGGAGCTCTTTATAATTTTACAAAAGTAAACTTCGTAAAATAATAATGCAGTAATTTAAAACTTCAAATGATATTGAGTTTTGTTTGTTGATTGTAATAGGACCTTGGTACCAGGTATATATTTTCTTTTTACTTTATACTTTTAATTACATTTAATTTATTTATCACATTTTATGATGTCACATAACATTATTCTTCAAATAATTTAAGCTTATCTGTCACTTTTTATACTAGTACGTATACGTCTCGATCGCGGATTTGTCCGCGAATTCATGAAAATATTTTTGTTTATATATATATATATATATATATATATATATATATATATATATATATATATATATATATATATATATATATATATATATATGTCTTAGTAGTCCTTCTGTAGTGTAGTAGTAACTTAAGATATTTTACACTTCTCGCCATTTTTCGGAAGTTTAGTAGAATTCTGGAGGCATAGCGTGGCGGAACGCAACGTTAACTTTTGCCTCGTTACCAGAGGGAGGAAATTAAAATATGAAGTATTCGATTTCCTCGAGTGAGAATCAAACCCACAACCTGTCGCGCTTAACGCCGCAAATAGCTCTTATCATTTAGCTTTCGCTTGGTTTCAGTCATAGAAATAACTTTCAGATGTCGGTTATCCATCACATCTAATAATACATCCATCATTTGTTTTACCCTTCCTCTGTCATTCCATCCTCCAATTCCTGGCTGTGGCGGTCCCCAACTTTGCATTTGTGGCCAGTGGAGACGCACTGGTGCGCGTCGCGTTGGGTGCATGGATCTCTATTAGGTGCGTTCTTGTAAGGTACACGTGGCGAATGGAACTTTGCAGCCCTCAAAAGGGCCGGCAGAGATCGCTGTGAGCAAGCCTACAAATTATATATTTTTGTTATTTTTTTTAATTTCTGTTTTATATGTTTTTAAAGAACAAGGTTTTTGTAGAACATAATTTTATGTATCTTATAAAGTTAGCCAACGAATCACATAGAAGCATTCAGAAAGCCCATTTTTTTCGACATTTACGTAAATTAAATATGTGAATAAATAGAAGAAAAACGTAGCTCACGGTTATTCTCAACTATATATGAAATTTCATCACAATCGGTTTCGCTGTTTGGCCATGATGGCTTGACAGAAAGACAGACAGAGAATTTTTACTTTTTCAACAGTGGTGCTTGTAGGTGACTACAAAATATAAATTTTCTGGAGATCCTAATCGATAAAGATATATTTTGCTTAGATTGGAATTTTTAAATTTGTAAAATCTTTTAAATGGAATGTTCAATTTTGATAATTCAAAGAGCAAACTGCAGGTATTTAAACAGTCTCGAATACGAAATTATTTATTTAGATAAGGATTAATATAAAGATACGGATAACACGGTCTGATATTGATCAGTGTTTCTATCAAATAATAAACTGCAAAAATGATGTTATATTGTCAAAAGTACAATAGTTTTTTATCCTTGAGTTACATTATTGAAGTTTTGGTAGGTATTTCTAAATTGTTATAATAATAAATATAACCTACGTTACTCAGTAATATGTGGCATTCTACATGGCGAAAGAATTTTAAAAATCGATTCAGTAGTTTTTATATTTATTCACTACAAACATACACACATACAAGTCTTTCCTCTTTATATAATAGTATGGAAATATAGATAACAATTTACTTTATATTTATAGTACAAGTATATAAATAAAAATGATATCGAAATGATATTCTTATACATGACTCATGTTTTGTAATAAGTTTATTTTTAGCAACTCCGATCGCGCGTCAAAGAATCAGCAGAGGGTAGCTTCACTAATCTTCATCTCTCTTGCATTCTTCTCGCCAATATTTTAGCATAAACTTTACTACAAGCTAATCAAACTGATAGCCCTGTGGCTTGCGCGGTCTATCTATAAACCTTGCCTTTATACAAAGGCACCATGACTGCACCTCGCCAATCGTCTGGGACCTCCCCTCATTTCTGATGATGATGTTGCCGCCCTTGTTGTCCATAACTTGAATTCCAATACGCTGATACTTACATGTTACTTACTAATACAATTATACTTTTCCCTCCCGTTCGTTCCAATGTATACATGTGAAATTGTCTGTGGTCAAACATTGTGGTTGCTTGTGGCAATCACGATGTTTGACCACTAACAATTTACAATATAAGACAAACACCTTTCCAATATACGTCTTCCAGCCCCATTTATACTTTTGTCCCCATATTAACGATAGGACTTGAGGTATACTAACTAACTCTAAGATATTTTGGTTGGAGCCATTCGTGGCGCAGGGGCACAAGCGTACGACAATAAACGCGGCAGGTTGTGATTACGATTCCCACTCGGGGAAATTAAATATTTTAATATTATGGTTTCCTCGCTGATAACGACGCGGTGAAAAAACGCGGCGACAATTCAACACGCAATGCTCCCGTAACTTAGTGGAAAGTGAAAAACGGACATTCTTAACACTAAGTACCCAGTATCCCTCTGCCTACCCTGGATATACAGCGTGAAGCTAATAAAAAAGATTAAGTTTTTTGTTTCATGGCTGAAGGAAAGATCGAACCCACAGCCATCATGTCAAACACTTTTCTGTTATGCCAATGACCTAATACGTTGTTTATGACGCTATCAAATATATCTTCACATTCAGTTTTAATATGCTTCCATCCAAAACTTTAACAAACAAATATCAGCAAAATAACCTATTTTACATCTTTCATGGAGTGTTTTCCGAAATCAATAAATCCCTGGAAGTTAAATATAGCCCGCTGATGTGCTTATTACGGACCGTGCGCTTTGAGTTACTAATAGGTTTTTCACTTTCCTAGAATAGGACTAAAAAGTGCTTTGAAATGTATTTTGTACCTTATAAGAAAATATTAACATTATTTATATACCTACGTATTTGTATATTGAATCTTTTATTTGTTTATGAATAAAAATATACATAGCTACAAAGTTGTTATTATGCTTGCTCTAATTATTAAGTATTTTTTTACATAGAAGGGTAAGAAGGCAGAGGGAACCTGGAAATCTAGTTTTAAGATGCCGTTCCTACTTTCAGTTGAATTCTGGAGACATGGCGTGTTAAGTGTAAACGCGACGGTTGTTCCCACTTGGAGATACTGTAATAACAAGGAGAAAAGCGCAGTTCCCCACTTTCCGCCGAAATCTCGAAAAGATCTCGGAAAGAAAGTGGAGAACGGAATGTCCTAACACTAGGCTCCCACTGCCCACCATGGCCTCGTTATATTCGGCATAAATTGTGAAGCCGAAAAAATATATGATTTTTGCCTAACTTTAAACATTTACGCAGCGCAGGACCGTTCTACTCCCACATTTTAAAATTTTGATATCTTCTAAAATATCTATTTCTGTGATATACCGTAAAAGCCATTTACATTTTAATCTGTATATGGCGCACATGTATTTAACATATTTAATCAGATAAGGAATAATACTGTACTGTCGACAATAGATATGCAATTATTATTTATTTATGTTTAAGCACAAAAATGTTTACTGTGTGTTATCCTTAAGATCTCTTAACTGTATCTATGTCTATCTAGACATATTATGTGATATAGGCTATATAACATTATAACGGTGTATTCCTTTGTTTTTAATAGCCTTTATTGCTGATTTTATTAAGCTTTATCAAACCTAAGTAAGTAAACATTTAACTATGTATGTATTATGTAATTGTGTAGACTCCAGGCTTAACGAACAGCGTGTTCATTTGACACATAGGGCTCTTCCAGCTTTTTCCAATCCTCTCTATTATTGGCTTTCCTTGACTAGGTATTCCCTCTGATAATTTTAATGTATTTCTTTAGTTAGCCTTAAATAGCCGAATAACAATAATAATGGATGCCATCAAGCCGTGTGTAAGAAATAATAAAATATATGCACGTGCATTGTATTACAGAAATATTCAATATCATTCGTTCTAATAAGAGTATGCGACACTGTATCTCTTATAAATAAGTCACAATAAGGCATTTTGTGATAAAAAATAATTGACAATTGCAAGGTTTCCGTTGCCTTGACGTTTTTTACATATATTTTTCGTTTTTTATAAACAAAATTGAAGCTTCTGTTTATGATTTCAAAATAACTGTGTGTTTGCATAAAAATTAATTTCTTATTATATATAGAGATGACTGGTTGAAAGAGCTGAAATAAGACAGTAAAAATATTTTGTCTGTACATTTAGTAATTTTGACTGAAATGGATAGAGGGACACTTAAAAATAATAATAGAAAGCAAAAAGATTTTTTTTTAATTTCTTGACTGTCTGTCTGTCGACATATTTTTGTCCACATTTTTCTCTGAAAGTAGGGGAGACCGGGGTTAGTTGACCAACTTTCAGCTTAAACGTTTCTATTTTTATTTCTTTCGAGTATATTAATTTTAAAATAGATTCATTTAATAGATTTATTATTAAGCTTTGGAAAAATGTGGAATAAAGTACCTTATTGATTATGATATAGAGTACAGGGCAGTTCTTGTGTAATAGAAAAAACTGGTCAACCTACCCCATGCTTGGGGTTGGTTGACTATACAACTGGGGT
>JAATLQ010033916.1:0-19966 GCA_013421005.1 Heliconius erato x Heliconius himera | reverse complement strand
CTTTAGCCAGGGTCATACCAGCGCGATTTCTATATAACATTCGCTGGCAAGCTAATGCCTTGAGTTCATTCAAATGACGATAACTTTTTTTTTAATGAACCGATTTTGATGAACCAAACTTTAGAACCTAAATTGAGTTAAAACAAAGCAATTGGTGAAATTTTCAAGTAAATCGGTTCAGTAGTTTCAGAGAAAAATGCGGACAACAATATGTCGACAGACAGACAGACAGACAGACATTCAAAGAAATTCAAAAAAAATCTTTTTGCTTTCTATTAGTCTTTTTAAGTGTCCCTCTATCCATTTCAGTCAAAATTACTAAATGTACAGACAAAATATTTTTACTGTCTTATTATATAGAGATAACTTTTAAAAGTATATAACACCTATATGTATACATACAAAAGTTGCATTCCCAAGCCACGTCCCGAGTGCGATAGCCGGCATTTCATTCCCATCGTTCAATTTTATTTTCGGCACTTGTATTGATGCATTCTGCAATTTAAATACTTACATAAAGAAATACATTTGAAAACGTATAAAAACGTAAACATTCCGAGATTTGAATCGGCGCCTCTTTAAAACTTTCGAAGTTTTCAAAAAAAAGTATGTTTCTTTCTTAAGCGTGCGTGTTCAAAAAACATTTTCTTTTAGCCGCTTACAACAAAGAGCGGCGATAAAGCGGCGTTTTTTTTTATATTTACTATATTTAAAAAATACTTTAAATTGGAGAACGCAGTGTCTTAAATTTAACTTCTCCTTTTTCTAAAACTATCAGTACTTACAGTAAAATAGACAAGGAATGTCACAAAAGTAAGTAAATTAGTATATATCGACATGATGCACGCGCGCACCTCTAGCGACTACTGAGTGGCGTATATGACATATTGAGTATTGACCTCGGCTATAAACTTGTTTGAAAGCTTTGTATGGAAATGAGGATTCGTTCTTTATATGAACGTTCAATACAAGTAGAATAAAAGTCTATTTTTTTTGTTTCATGCTATATCTCGCATATAGCAGAAAAAGTAGAGGGAACCAGTGTTAAGACACTCCGGTTCTTGTTTTCTGCCTAAAGTACGCTTATGTATTATTTATTGGGAGGCCAGTCGTGGCACAGGGGCACGAAGTGTGACTGTAAATGTGGCGACTGGTTGTGGGTTCGATCCCCACTCGAGAATATGATTTTTTTATTCAAATTTATATTTTCATTTCTTCTCTCTGGTGTCAAGGTAAAGCTTGGCGTTGAGGTCCGCTACTCAACACACAATGCCTCCAGAATTTGGCGGAAAGTGGGGAACAGAGTGTCTTAATATTTTAGTTTCTCTCTGCTTACCCTACTATGTGCAGGATACAGCGTGAAGTCCAAGCCCAAGTGCATCACATCTTGCCTTAATTTACAGCTGTTATGATATTAAAAAAAAAAAATTTGATCGAAGCGGACAGACAAGCATCTAATACTAATTTATGTGTTAATAAAGTATTATTATACATATTTACAAATAAAAACACACGAGTCATTAGTTTTAATGATTATATTGTGATAAACAATTCTCATTTTGCCAACTAGCTATAATGACATTGTGGGATTATTGATAAGAAAAAAAGGCAATTAAAAAAAAATTACAGCGACCTCACTTTGGTACCTACATAATATATGTTTATTTTAGAAATGCTTGAGAAAGAATATCTCTAAGACTACTAAACTGATGTTGATGAAACTTGGACCGTTTTCTGAGCTGCAATATACCATATTTAATTTAAAAAAGAATAATCTCAATATGACTTTTATTTTCTTAGAAATTTGTGGACAAACACACAAACATATATAAACTGACGAGCCCACCTTTTTGGGAGCTTAAATAGATCATCATTCTCAAATATTATCCAACAATATCAGTAACATACGTACATGTCAAACTGATAGCTTCCTTTTTTCAAATCGGTTAAAATAATATATTTTAGATAGATGGACTTTTAATATTTTAGTTATAGGTACTAACAGAATATCTTGACACTAGGTTGTCTCTGTCCTCACTGCTATATGCGGGATATACTGTGAAGCTTTTGTAATTATACCACCAATCAAATCATAGACCACAATTGAAATAATAAGTTGGTGGGATTCGTGAACATAAACAATGTATTGCTTTTAGTAATTATCTGCCAACATTTTTATCAGAGAAATGACCCGCGAGTCAAATAAATATCATATTATATAACAATAAAATTATTATGTGATATAAACACGACTATTAAAACTAGCTTATGCTACAGGTTTTTGATGACTTACACCCTACAAGTCAACTTAGGTTCGATTCCTGGTCAGAATATTTTCATTTAATCTCATACCGCATCATATCTTAGCCAGGATTTGGAGTTTATCAAACCTGATGCTGGGCTGGGCTGGGCTTATCCGCAGTATGCTTGATATAGTTCCGCAATATACGTGGATACATGCCCATTCTTGATATCAAAGATGTGTTTCTTCCTCCTAACACCGATGCTTCTCTTTGTTTAATGCAATGCAATGTATGCTACGCCACTGTCACAATCTAGTTTATAATGTGAATATACAGATTTGATAAACTCCAAATCATTCATCATATATCAACGAGGTTATTTAAATATAAAACATCCAGAAAATGACTTATTTACAGAAAAGATTTCCTAAGTGTAAAATAATACTTTACATTTTTTTAAAACATCCAGAAATAATTTCAATAGAGAGGACGGTTGGAAACTTTCTACCGCCTGGGACCCACTCATAAAACACATCATACAGAGAGGGCAAGATACAGTCAGTTCATTTGCCTTGTCTTTTTCATAAAACAAAATTAGGTAGATTTAAAGCCAGACAAAAATTCTTGTGAATATTTGAAAAATATTTTTTATCCTGTTATTGGTAAAACATATAATAGATAGTTCACATGACCAATCTGTTTTAAAGTTTACCATTGGCACAATACATGGATTCCTTTTTGTCGTCGTTAGAAGCAAAAAAGTTAAAAATACTGGAATACCAGGCCAAATATAGGAGGTTTACCACTTAAAATTAAAAATTCTATAACTAGGATTTTCAGTTTTTAGAATGAGTAGAGTTGAATGTGTGACGTAACACGATCTGACCATATACTTATACAAACATAATATATTCATTCCAAGAGCGTCGCCTGAGATGACATGGCCACGTTGCGCATCGGCAACTGTCTATTCCTGAAGTGAGACCCCGAACGCCTAAGAAACGGATGGTATTACTAAATTTAGTTATTTATAATATTACTGAAAATAAATAATTTATGTTTTATTGACAGTTCAATATCCCGCCAGTAATTGCCAACGTGCATCAAAAAAGTACCCTATCGAAAATTTTTCGATCAGCAAAAATCCTGTGGGTGGGCACGGACCAATTATTACATGTCTATTATCTAAAAAATATCAATGTAAATGGACATAAAAACCAGTCAAGTGGGTGTAGTTTTACAACAGCCAAGTCAGACTTGGATTCGCTGACCCTGTTCCGTACCATGAACGCTTTAAATATTTTCTATGGAGTTGTTTGAAATTTTACGAGTAAAATGTAATAGTACAACCGTCACTAAGCAATCCAGTAAATTTTTCATAAATTTTATAATTTTTTTTTTTTAGCATCACGTTGTATCCCGCACACAGCAGGTAGGCAGAGGGAACCTAGTGTTAAGACACTCCGTTCCCCACTTTCTGCGTAATTCTGGAGACATTGCGTGTTGAGTGGCAGAACTCAACGCCGCGCTTAACCTCGACACCAGAGCGAAGAAATGGAAATATAAATTTAAGTAAATATTTCATCTCCTCGAGTGGGGATCGAACCCACAACCAGTCGGTTTTAAAGTCATACCTCGTGCCACTGCGCCACCACTGGCCTCATAATAACTAAATTTAATATAATATGTACTACTTGTGATATTCACACTTTATTTTTATGTGAATGTAAAGTCAATTTATTTACTTCAAATATTTTACGATACAAGAACTGAGTATCGAGACTTGGTTTTATTTAGATACAACTTTTGTTGTTGATGATGTTGTTGTTACCAAATTTTGTCCCCCTTTAAGGCTATATTTTTTACGATTGAACCATAAATATATAGTTTTAATTTTTTTCCTTGAACTAGTATTACCTGTGGATGCTAGCTGCTAAATTTCATAATTCCAGCTCAAACGGAAGTCTCTTCGTAGCGTCGAAATACGCGTTTTTGCGATATAGACGGCCATATCTTTTTTACGGACGGACAACATAGTGATTTTATAAAGGTTCTTTTTTCCTTAAAAGTTACGGAACCCTAAAAAGAATTATCTCAATATACTTTTATTTTCTTGAAATTTGAGGACAAACAAATGTTTAGGACATTCGTAAAATCACAGCACACGTGGTTGGGAGCCTAAATAAATTATCATTATCAAATATTATCCAAATCCAACTATATCGGTAACATACGTACATATCAAACTGATAGCCTCCTTTTTTAAAATAGTTAAAATTAGCTTAGGTTCGATTCCCGGTGAGAACATTTTCATATTTTCATTTAATCCCATATCGCTTCTGATTCGTAGCTCATAGTTTGTTGTTATACCTGTCATATACGAGTACGTACATACATTTGTATATATTTTTTCAGTTTCACGTTGTATCTCATGTACGAGTATACCAGGATAGGCAGATTTAACCAAGTGTTAAGACACTGCGTTCTCTAGTCCCGCCCAATTTTCAGGACACTGGGTGTTAAGTAGTGGTATTCAATGGCGTATAATTTAGTTAAATCATTATCGCTACCAGAGCAAAGAAATATCTTCCCTCGCAAGAGAATCGAACCCACAGCCGTCATATTTACAGTAAGACGAACTCCTTTCTATTTTATCTACATTAAAAGATTTAAAACTATTTATTAAATATTTTAAACAATTTTAAAATGTTATTACACAATTAGGAAAGAAAAATATTTCTTAGAAAACGTATAAAAATTTGAACATAGCGGAATTTGAACCCATGCCTCTTGGAAAAGCAAAATCATTAAAATCCATTCATAACTGATAGAGCTTACTTGTAACAAAAATAAAAAAAAAACATACATTCAAATTAATAACTCCGTCTATTTGATAATGGCGGTTAAAAATGGCGATAACATCGATAGACGGTTATAACCACAAAAAATGCTTATAAACAAGAAATCGATAAAGATTTATGACTTATTATGATTTAGACTGTTTGCCAATAAAACAATCTAATTTAGTTTTTAGTCTTAATTAACAAGCAGATTAGTTTTTAATTTGAGAATATTTTTAAATGTTTTCATGTTTTTAAATATATATTTTGGATTTATTTGATTACCTACCCTAGGCACTAGGCAGTGAGTAGCTAGTGACAAGACACTCTATTCTCCAAATTTCGCGTGAAATCAAAATAATTCATGTTTACTTAAACGAATAATAATACACTACACTATACCTACTATTTAATTCATGTTTACACGTCTCCTGGAAAAACAAAACTAAACAGATAATAAGCAGATCTAACTATGATTTTAGGGTTCCATACCTTTTACGGAAAAAAGGAACCCTTATAAGATCACTTTGTTGTCTGTTCGTCTGTCTGTCTATCGAGAGCTTTATCTCAAAAATGCTTGGAGATATCGAGTTGAAATTCAAACCATTTACTCAGACCTACGGCCCGATGATTTCCTGAAAAATCGTATTTTTACACTAAAATCGGAATCAAAATTCATTGAGTTTTTCTGGTTCACCAAGAATTATGAAATTTGGCACCTAGCATATGTATATGCAGATAGAAAAGAATTCTCATCACAGTTCAGGAAATAATATGAAAACTTATAGATTTAAGCCTTTAAATGGGGGCAACATTTTGTATTAATACCACTAGTTCACAGGTATCAGATGAAAAGGCTCTGGCTAAGTTAAACTTGAATTTCAAAAATTTTGGGACCCCCAATTTCTATACGGAACTTTCGGTGGGTGAGCCCGACTCGCGCTTGTCTGGTTTTTTTATATATATTTTTTGTTTATATATTTCTTCTCTACTTACTGACTTAAGTAATAAATCAAGAGCGTCGTAATAGTCCTTTACATAATTACTTCACCGTAAAGGAATCTTTATAGTATACGAAAAAAAATACAGACAAAAAATATATAACAACAAAAACCACAAAAACTGTTCAATAACAAAAAGTTAAGGCATGAGATTAAAATGCACAACCATCTCGGGTATAGTTATCAAAGCTTATGTATTCAAATTAACATTAAAAACCAGTGAAGTGCGTGTCTGGCCATGCTTAGGGTTCCGTAGTTTTTACAACAGCCAAGTGCGAGTCGAATTCGCTTACCGTGTTCAGTAGTATGTACGGTTCGGTACGGAATATTATATTACGTCTGTGGGTATACAAGTGAAGCTGAGATATATATATATATATATATATATATATATATATATATATATATATATATATATATATGTTAAAGTTAAGTTCAAGGTGTGGTAGACAATCAGAACCAAGGAAACTAAAATATAATAAAAGAGTAAAAATATTTTGTCTGTACATTTAGTAATTTTGACTGAAATGGATAGGTCCCCCTAGTCCCACATAAAAAGAACAGTAGAATTTTTTTTTTCATTTCTTGTCTGTCTCTCAGACAGCAGTGTACAGTACATACAGTGTACTCAGAAGAAGTTAAAGTTTGTTTTATCAAAAATGGTTATTTAAAAATAATTCGAACTCAAACTCAAAGAACTCAAAGCATTAGTTTGCCTGTGAAAATTATATAGCAATCTAATATCTAATAAATGTATAATTGTTTATAATAAATTAGTATTTTTAACTGTATAGTATGTATTTAGTAAAAAGTCGTTTTCAGTGAATATAATTATATATTAAGTGATTTAACATACAACAGGATTTTTTAACTGTTCAAACAGTTACAGTTTAACTTTAAGCCGAATAGATGGCGCTGCGCATAAAGCATCATTTTCAATCAATCGCGCTGGTAAGAATTTTTGGCTAAAGAATGACATTCGAAACGTCGTGGTTAAATGACTGTTGATAAAAATATATATTTTTGAAGCACTATAATTGTTTATAGTAGAAACATTAAAGTAAACAAAATTGAATTGTTGGTGAAGGTTACCTTCATAAATCATAACTGTTATGTTTAAGTCGTAATTGATTCAAATCAGATAAAGGAAGCCAGTCGTGGCGCAGCGGCACAAAGTGTGACTGTAAAACCGACTGGTTGTGGGTTCGATCCCCGCTCGAGGAGATAAAATATTTACTTAAATTTATATTTCCATTTCTTCGCTCTGGTGTCGAGGCAAAGCGCGGCGTTGAGTTCTGCCACTCAACACGCAATGCCTCGAGAATTAAGCAGAAAGTGGGGAACGGAGTGTCTTATCACTAGGTTCCCTCTACCTACCCTGCTGTGTGCGGGATACAGCATTAAGCTAATTTTAAAACTCCGTATATATTTGCTGATGATCTTAAATTTATTAGAGCTGTAGGAACATTGGAGGACTCAATTTTACTTCAAAAGGACATTGACCGCCTAGTTGAATGGTGCAATGACAATAGCATGAGCGTACATGCAGCTAAATGTAGACATATAAAATTCACACGTAATGTACAATGTTCCTTCATTTTACTCCATTAAAGAAATTATACTTGAACAGACCACAACATTAAAGGACTTAGGCATAGTCTTAAATTCAAAACTGACTTTCTTACCATATATTGAACAGACTGTCTGTAATACGTTTTGAATGTAGGTCTGAAATGATTCAGGGAAGCTAATTTCTGGCAACGTCTGCTAAGCAATCTGAGAGTTAGTTCATCCATAGGATTATTATATATTTTATAACGATCTTTTATTATTATTTTTTCATTTAGATGCCTAATACATTTTTTGGGAAGCCAAACCGGGAATTTATTGCATTTATTCTTAGATAAAGGTACAAACATGCCAATAGATTTTTTTAGTATGTTGTAATATGTTAACACCATTTCAACAATACATTGACATTTATACAATTCCGTATGCCACTCTATATCCGCTAAATGTTTATTTATAGAACCATAGTCTGTCTTATAAAAAAATAATCATTCGAGATTTGTATTAATTGTTAGTCTATCTGATGTTTCTGTGTTTACTTTAAATTCAATTGGTGGCTGCAATGGATCACTCTTACATAAAATGGCAATTCTTTCTGACACATTACAGTTTGGCAAATCTGTTAACACAAGATTTTTTTGAGCAATTCATTACATTATTACACTGTCGTAAGTTATTCATTGCACAGAAGTCCACTAAAGATTAGCAAATTGAAGAGATCGGTTCAGTGATTATGGATTTCAGACACTCTATTATAGTTAGCCAAAAAAGTCTCGAGTAACGCTTTATTTACTGGTGGTGGTAAGTATACTACACATAAAACCATATGACAAAGTTTATTATTAATAGGTGTATTTATAATAACCCACAGATCTTCGCAATTGCCCTGCCATTCAATCATATTTTTAGAAGAAATGTGCGTTTTTACAGCAATCAAGACACCACCTCCGTCTCTCTTTTTAGAATTACTATCAATCATACGATCTCTCCTAGAAACATTATAATTATTCCCAAACAACTATTACTACAAACAGTTTTATTTCACCAAGTTTCTGTAAGCACAATTATATTAGCGTTCACACACAATAAATTACAATAAAAATGTTTTGATAATAAATTATTATCGATGAGAATTTTACGTAAATTACCTAGCTGACACAATTAGTTAGCTGACTAATTTATTTTTTCTAAATAATCAAAAAATTTTATTACTTCAAACTTTGAGCTATCATCTTTTCTCATATAAATTTTTCCGCTTCTGACCCATTCAATCATATTTTAATTTGCTTTGATTTTTTTTTTTTGATTTTTTTGCTTTGATTTTTTATAATTAATTTGGTTAGATTTTACCCCTGCAGCAGCATGTAATGCCTTATTTGTGTGACAGATGTTCAACTACATAAATATCTTGTTTTTGTCCCTTGACATTAATATGAGATGTATTCAGTTTATCCGTGGGATGCGATTTATTATATTTTATACAAGCTGCCAATAAGTCGTCTCTAATTTTTTGAGATGTTAACTGAACAACTATAGAACGGGGGCGATTGCTGGATCGATTAGACTTTACAACCCGGCTACATGCTGCTATTGTATCTTCCGTAATATTACAACCCACTGCACTACCTTTAGTAACAATCTCTATAATGTTTTCTTGTCGATTTTCTGGGACACATTGTACTTCAATATTATTTAAACGTGAATGCTGTTCCATTAAGTCAATTCGGCAACTTAATTTTTTTACAATCGAGTGCTTTATGCTATTTTCCTCTTTTAATATTTTAAGCATATTTAAGGTTGACTTATGTTCCTTGAGAAGATCTTTGTACTGATTGCTTAAAAAAATTATAGAATTCTTCATATCTATGAACTCTTCACGTACCGATTGTAATTCATCAGAGAGTAGGCTCTTCAATAAGTTTGTTATTTCCGTAACTAGTTTGATTTTGTGAGAATCCATAATTTCTTCAATAATATGTTGCATATTTTCTGTAGTAACTTGCGAACTAGGTTCTTCACTGCGAGAGGAAGAGCTTGCTAGCCGCTTGTTTGATCTCTTGGTTATGTTAGAATCCAGGTCTCACTTTTATAAAAGTGTTATCAGAAGAAATATTCTTCTTTTTGGACTTGCATAGCGGACACTTCCATTCCGAAGTTAGTTCCACAGTAATGTCATATTCTTGATGCTCTTTACCATACAAACAACCCCAATGATACGCCATGTTACACACAGAGCATCGTATGAATTTCTCGTTAGTACTATGTTTATTCATGCAACATCCCCAAAATAATCGCGAAGATATTTTCAAAATTTTAAGTAAAAAATGTTTCAAAAAAAATGTTTAATAAATTATTATACGAGGTAATTGCACTTTTTAATAGTTTTCCTTTGTAAAACAATTAAATATTCGGGAGCAACTGTCACACAGACACCGATAGTCGGCGTATATATATATATATATATATATATATATATATTTCATCAGTATCAGATTGCGGTGGAACATAGGACTCTCCCAGCTCCACCTAGCCGTATTTAATGCAGTGCGCCTTCAGGTAATTCTTCTGATTTGCCTACCCTTTCTTCTCACTCCGTCCAAAAGGATACCAAACATTTACTTCCTTCCCCCATTACTCTATTGTTTCTAATGAGGTGTCCAGTCCTTCATACATTAAATTTTCGTATTGTGTATTGATCGACGTCTGAATATAAATATAAGTGCATTTTAAATTTGAAGCTTCAATGTCTGCTAGACGTCCGTTAGAGTTTTGATGATCGTTCAGCCAGTCATCGGCAGTGAGTGACAATTATATATTTTTTTAAAAAATACCTTAAAATTACCTGAAGAACTGCTTCGAGAAAAGGATGATAAGGCACACTGCCATGCTCCTAGATAAACATTTAGAAAAATTAGCACACAAGCTTGGAAGTCTTAATGGATCATCATACTCAAAGATTATACAATTCCAACTATATCACATACATAGATGTTAACTGATCACTTTTTTTTTTGACGTTGGTTAAGAATATATAAAAAAGACTACATTATAGACAACCATAAATGCAATCAAAGTAACGAAGCTCCAAGAAGAATAGGCAAAAAAGAATACGAACAAGTTTAGACGTTGATTGCAATCTACATATCATTATCGAGTGTAGTTTTTTTTTTTATAAGATTTTTTAGTTCCACAAGATTTAAAAAAGTTAAGTTGTTTTAACATAATCTTTTATTTTATGAACAATGTAGAATGCAAATAAGCATTTCAAAGAGACCGCTTAAATCTACACTAATGACCTGCGTCACATGTCTCAAGCTGATGAAATGCTCAGTGGTGCTGCTTAGCTTTTACAGAAGGATATGTACATTATATATAGTGGTAAGACACTCCGTTTTCTACTTTTTCTTTTTTGTGCCATATGATTAGATTGCTCAAATTGATGTTTGTCAATGCTTAGCCATGCTGACTGCATCATCCGTTGCCTTAGTCAGATTGTCAAACGAGCAGGCTGACGGACAGTTTGAACAGGAGAGTAAGTGTGCCATTATTATTAGTTGGTTGGCACCGCAGTCACATATTCTTTGACTCTTCAGAGGGTATCTCCATTTTAAGAGATTTTTTTTCTATTTTTGACTGTGTGTTAATGTAAAGTCAAGAACCCTCTACCTCCATACCCTCTACCAAATAAACTCACATTTCACAGATACTTTACCCCTACGATGTCCTTAATGCGCAGCTTTACGTTTTTTTCTGCATAGCCAGGTAGGCGGAGGGAACCTATTTTTGAGTCTGCATTCTTCGCTTTACATCCAATATTTTAGACTGCTCGAGAGCGGGGAAATGAAAATAATTTAAATATTAATCATTCTCTCAAATGCGTACCGAACCCACAACCATCGCGTTTTCAGTTGAACGCTGACTCACTGCGCCGTGACAGCCTCCTTAATTACATATTATAGACCGCAAAACAAGTAACGCCACTTTTTTATTCTAACCCTATCATTTTTTTTAACGTATTACCAGATTATTATATTAAAACTTTAATCAGAGGCAGTCAGTCGCGTTGTATAGACTTGACAGCATCTCTCGTTTTGCTTAAGTTCAATTATTATCTAATTCCATTTAAAATTAAATATACTTAGTAGAATGTGGAAATTATTATTGTTAACTTATATATCTATAAATGCAGTATTTTGCTATGTAAGTAGTAATTTAATATTGTGATATGTTATCGAAAGGTCCTAAGTTGAAGGTCGAGTTAGAGGGATTTTAATGAAGTATTGGATTTAGTTCTACCTTGTTTATTTTTTTTTGTTTCACGCTGTATCACGCATATAGCAAGGCAGGCATAGGGAATCTGTTGTTAAGATGTTCTGTTTCCTACGTACAGCTAAATTTTCGATATATCTTGAGTAGTGGAACTCAACGGCGAGACAAAAATAAAAATAATTTATTCCCCCGAGTGGGGATCGAACCTACAACCGCCGAGTTTATATTCAGATACTGTTTCACTGCGCCATGACTTTTTTATATTGATATGCTTGAAATCTTTTTTTTTATTATTACTTAACCTGTTTTATGCTATTATTTTAAAAATATTTTTAGGATTATTGTTTTGCATATTGTAAAGCCATTGTTGGGTCGGCAGGGGTATAAGGGTATGACAGTAGAAAATTAATTATTATTTCTTAATATTTTCATCTCTTCGCTCTGGCACCAAGGCAAAACCATGGCATTGAGTTCCGCCACTCTACAATGCCTCGAAAAATTCGGTTTGGAGCTTTCGGTTTGGAGATTCGGCTGTGGAGCGGAGAGTCTTAACACTAAGCCCTCTGCATACCCTGCTGGAATATGAGATCCCATACGGGATTTTTTTTATGAATTTGCAATCAGTTCTTTACTTTTACGCTGCTGACTTTTTAAGGCGTGACTCCAATAAGTCATCCACCTTATACTGTTTTTTGCTTATTTTTGTTAATAATTATTATTTTTTAGCATTGTCTTTTTTAAATTATTAATTACATTATCTTATATCTTTTTAATCTTTTGGCATAAGTTCCAAGGGCAGATGCAAGGTCATTAGGATGTCTTTCCATTCGGTCTCGATATTTACAATTGTGTTTTATTATTTCATCCGCAACAGTGTCCATCTTATTCTCTTATATATTATACTAGCGGCCCGCCCGCGGCTTCGCCTGCTTAAACTACATGATTATTGATTTAATAAACAGAATTGATTGACAACTATAATGACTTCTAACATGATTTTTTTTTACTACATTATTGTAATTTCTATAAGAATTTTTGATTGTTTTTAATTAAAAAATACGACCAATGTTGATATTTGATATTTATAAAATTTATAAAATATACATAAAGCTAATTATTTATTACACGTATATATTTTTGTAACATTATATTCTTTTTACCTATGTACATCTCATTTTTTCCAAATTTACGTCTCATCATATATCTAAAACTCTGTTAAATGTGCTGATGTCAGTGAATAATTTAATTTACTCTTTCAGAAACGGCCTTAAATGTTAAATTATAGATTTGAAGGAATTATAATACACTTTGTAAAATAACTGTAATGATTGCATATTTAATCCTGTACAGTTTTTAAATTAGTTACATATATTATTTATTAGCTAAATGCACAATTGGTAAATATGTAGTTATTACAGAGTACACATAGAAAGGCTGTTTTTAGACATTTTTATATAGATTTCTTTCAAACGAACAAACGAACCGAAGAATCTTTGTATTTCCTTAATATTTTTCTGAAGATCAAATCGGTCTTTATTTCTGTATTGAATTAGTTACGACTTAAACTTAACTGTTATGATTTATAAAGGTAACCTTCACTAACAATTTAATTTTGTTTACTTTATTGTATAATAGGGCTTCAAAAATATATATTTTAATCAACAGTCATATAACCAAGAGTTATATAACCAAGTTTCGAATGTCATTCTTTGACCAAGAATCTCACCAGCGCTATTGCTATATAACATTCGCAGGCAAACTAATGCCTTCAGTTCATTCAAATGACTACAATATAATATACGTGAACTTTCTTCAAAATCACTAATATCGTGTTCTCGAAGATGAACGGAGGTTTCCTCCTGCTTCTTTTACTCTTTCTCATTTTCTCGAGCGATAATCGAACCCACTACCGCGGTTACAGTCATACGATGTACCTTGATACCAAAACCTTACTTTGTTTGACAACTTAAATAAAAGTAACATTGAGACAGAGAGTAACATTGAGACGTTATCTCAATTTATCAAGTTCCAAATATTCAGAACAAATAATTCAGCATAGGTTAATTAACTTCGTTTTTTAAATTGTTTATTCTTTTTATCTTAAAGATGGCCTCATGGTGTTTGACACTATTATTGTGGATTCGATCCATTTTGGGGAATCATTTTGTTTGAATTATATTTTTATTAGCTTCTAGTAGAGAAAGGGCACCTGAAATTCTAAAGTTAAGAGGTTTCGCTTTCCGCAGAATAAAATTGAAGTGAAACATAAAATGAATGTCTTTACACTTGGCTCCATCTGTCTACCCTGTGATATGCGGGATACAGCGTGAAGTTATATTCATTTTAATAAAGTGTAGCGTGACGTTTCGCCATTTAGTCGGTTATGTTCAATTCGCTTAATAATTCTAATTGTATGGATGTACACGATGATTGTAAATTTAATTTTACCATTCGACGAAAGTTCCATATTTAAAATATTTTCATTTTGAGAGGATTTGCATGGGGATACCAGAGGAAACACTAGTTGTACTTAAGCACAAATATTTTCGAAAACGTATAAAAAATTTAAACATTGCAGACGTGAACCCGCGCCTCTTGGACATCGTCCAAGCGAGGTAATCAAAAAGCCATAGATACCTAATCCATATACCAACGTGTTTTTGTTATTTTTAGCATGTTCCAGGAAGAAATGAAAAACTTGCAGTGCCCTCAGTGCAGCTCCTCGATGGTCACTCCATGCCACGACTGGGTTTTGGAACTTGGCTGGGATTGAAAAATCTAAGACCGGTTAGTACTACACCAGATAACCTTTCCAGATATTGTGCGTTCAATTTCGAGAACACCTTATTTTACCAGAGCGGAGAAAAACGCATAACTTAAACAGAACCATTCCACCATTAACCATTTTATATAGCAATTCAAATTTTTAGGGAGATGATACAGCTCCTGAGATAATACAACCAACGAGTGACTCGATACAGAAGGCAGTAGAAGCAGCTATAGATGTGGGTTTCAGAAACTTCGACACCGCATCCATTTACTTCATCGAGGATCAGGTAACATTTTCTGTTTTAAAGACATTCACTTTAAAGATATAGTGTGTTAGATGGTGCAAGATGGGTTTGAGCATTATTTTAAAGCATTATTTGGGGCTGTCGTGGTCCAGCGGTGTAATGGATGCGACTTCCACTCCTGGAAATAATTATATGCATTTTGTCGTTCTGGAAACAAAACAAGTGGAGTGTTGAGTCTCACTCAACACACAAAGTCTCCTCACTTAGGCAGTAACTGGAGAACGGAGTGCCTTAATATTAAATTACTATTAGTTTAAAAGCTGTTAAGAAAATAGTGAAATCTGTGTGATAAAATGTAGAAGCGTAGGTTAATTACGTCCGATTTACACTACGATAGAGAAATGAGCGGGTAATGCTTATAAGGCTTCTTTTAAATAAAATAGGCATTTTATTTTTTGATTTTGTCCTAAAAAAAAGTTCCGACATTTCAGGTAGGACGAGCAATAAGTAATAAGATAGCTGAGGGTGTTGTGAAGAGAGAAGATCTGTTTATCACTACAAAGGTACTTATCTGCTTTATTTTCCATTACAATATTATTTTTCTTGTTTAGTAGAAATGGAAACCTACACTGTGAATGGAATATTAAGTAATTTCTTCTTATCAATATCTGTATTTACTTGTGAAAGATATATTATTCATCATATTCATTATATTATATATCATGAAAGATATACTATTGTTGGCATTTATCAATGTTATATTAATTAAAATAACCATTTCTTATTTTTTTACGTTTATCCGTTTGTCTGTGCGTTTGAACACAATAATCTCAGAAATCCAGTTTTAATCAGTTTTTTCTATTGCATATGGATAAACGTTCCCTAACAATAAATGTTTGTTTTATTAATAAAAATGTTCGCTAGTCTAAAATTTATATTTTTTTCCTTCAGTTATGGAGCGACAAGCACGCCACAGATGACGTTGTTCCGGCGCTACAAGAATCTCTAGCGAAGCTCAACTTGGACTATATTGATCTTTATCTCGTACATTGGCCTTTCTCGTTATCTGTAAATATTGATTTTTATTGGAAATATTTAAATATTTTTAAGACAATAATTTTATTTTGTTCTTTAGTAGACAGTGCCAGTATTGTTAAGACACTGCGTTCCTCTATTATACAATATTTCACTCGCCCGAGTGTGAATAGAACCCACAACCGTAGCGTTTATTATCACCCCTACGTGCCCCTGCGCCACGATGACAAATACGTTATTTAAAAAGCAATTAACAGAATTATAGAATAGAAAGTCACTAATGATTTACATCTATTTCAGTCAAATTTCAGTTTAACAAATATAGACTATCTGGACACGTGGAAAGGAATGGTAGAGGCGAAGAGACTTGGACTGGCGAAGTCCATCGGAGTGGCCAATTTCAACCAGCCACAGTTGGATCGCCTCATAAGACATAATGAAGTCAAACCTTCTGTTTTACAAGTTGAGGTAAATTTTCCGTTGTCCCTTGAATATTGTAACAAGGAGAGTCTAGCCTAGTGATAATTCAAAATTTGGACAAATTGGAGAAATATCTCAACTCCGCCTTGATAGTGACAAATCTTCGAACATAAAATATTATATATACTTATTATTATAAAGAAGAAGCGTTTTTCAGAGTTCCGTACCTCAAAAGTAAATCACGGGACCCTTATAGGATCAATTCGTTGTCTGTCTGTCTGTTTGTCAAAACCTTTCATCTCGAGCTCGCAGCTGCTGAAGTTAACTTAATATCAAATATATAGGCCCACAGTCCTTTAGAGCACAGAAAAATATAAAGCTTCTAAGTCAATGCAATCGAAAGATACGAACATATATATGTCGTATTGTTGCATTTTTTATGAAATTCGCCACGTAATCAAAACGTAGTAATCAAATCCTATAGGGTACTTCTCGCTAGCTCACGGTAATAAAATCTTTCTATTTCTGAATTTTTCTTCCCAATTTATAATGCCCAGAGTTTTTAGATCTTGTTCAACTCCGTCAATCCAATAGAGCATTGGCCTGCCTCGATTTCTCCGTCCATCCGGCTAACCGTACAACAAATCTTTGGGTGTTCTGGTTTCTTTACCTATCGTAGACGTCGAACTTTTATAGTTTTGTTTATATTTGGTTCCGTATACATGTTATTATACCCAGTACAGAGCATTTTCCAGCAAACAAATAGTGAGTTCACGTCCTTTTTACTCATCACCCAATTTTATTATTACAAATTTATAATTGTAGTTAATTTTAAACAAAATAAGTGAATGTGTCTGCAAACTTAAGTTTGTCATTTTTTTTAATTATACTTCCCTAGAATCCTCGAAATTCGTACGGAAACTGCGGTTGGCTCGGTGTTTAGTTGAACATGGTAATCTCAGAAATTATTTGTTCAAATTTGATCACACAGCCGTGTGATCCCGGCCTAGAATAGGATCATCCTGGTACTGGTGGTGTCGTAAGAGGCGACTAAAGTACGTGTGGTAGAGTCACGTCGCCAGAAATGGCAACACGCATGGACAGACTCGACCGGATCATTACCACCCCCGGCATTGAAAACCGGCGTGAAGTAGTGGCTTTATGCCACTGCGTTTCGCATCAGGTAATGCCGGGCTCCGGAGCCCAACCCACCTTACAGACAGGCAACGCACCTGCAGCTCCTCTGGTGTTGCACGGGGTCGTGGGCGGCGGTGATCACTTACCATCAGGTGACCCGCACGCTCGTTTGCCTTGTCTTTTCCATAAAAAAAAAAAATTTTTTTTTTATTTGATTGATGGGTCAATGCCAGCTTTTACTCGCACATTACATTTTTTCAAAAATAATGTAAATAACTAAGAGTTGTAAGCACATATACTCGTACGACACATTCTGGGTGCCCGAAGTAACTATGACCACTAGAACAGTGTTAATGTAATTATCCAATAGAACAGTGTTATTAATGTAATGTACATTGTAAAGACTACAACCTTTTCTCGGTAAATTATCTGTTATGTCCAATTTTTGATAAACATATAAAACAATTAAGAGTGATAAAACTATAAAAGCAAACTAATATTAGGATAATATTTTAACTCACTTAGCATTTATTAAACTATATAGTTTTCAATATTTTTCACCAGGTAAACCTTAACATACAGCAAGATTGTCTCCGTGAATACACCAAGCAGCATGGTATCGTCATAATGGGATACACTCCGTTTGGATCTCTATTTCCATCAAAAGCCGCTTCTTTCTCTCCACCTCCCAGGATTGACTCCCCGGAGTTAGTTGCGATGGCAAAGAAATATGGAAAGACTGTACCACAGATCAACCTTAGATACTTGGTATGTACTGAAAACTTACTTAAATTTTCTTTATTGTTGTTTTCTCTATATTGCAGGGTAGAGGAGGTCAGGGTAAAGAAGGAAGAGATAGAGTAGGTTAAGGCACACTTTACACTATTTCTCAATTTTAAAACATTGCTTGAGTAGCGGAACTCAACTCTACTACCACTTCTTTGTCTACCAGGGTGACGAAATAGAAATAATTTAAATATAATTAATGTTCCCACAGGAGATCGGGCCCACATCTTTCTAAATTGCAGCTAAACATTGCATTTTGTAGCACATTGTGATACAAAGGGTATTATTATATTTTTTTAATAACATCGGATTCTTCGTCGGAATTTGCTACTTTTATTTTATAATAAATAATTGTGGCTTATAAAACAACTTTGTAATATAATGCCATCTAGCAAAGAATAACTACAGAAATATCTTATATTGTATTATAAGCATTTAAGTTCAGCTAAAAACGTTAATGTCTACTTTACTCAATCTACTTTAATCAATCAGCTTCACGCTGTATCCCGCAAACAGCAGGGTAGGCAGAGGGAACCTAGTGTAAAGAAAAATCGTTGTTTTGTACCTAATATATTTTTACTTTAATTTCAGTATGAACTTGGCGTAGTACCGATACCAAAATCTGAAGGAAGGAACCATATACAAGAAAATTTCGACATCTTCGACTTCCACCTGGAGGAGGCAGACAAGGAGTTCCTTAAAGACTACGATAAGAACTACAAGACCCTCGACATTGGACTTTGGAAGATGTCTCCCTATTATCCGTTTTAGTTGTAAAATTAGGAATGAAAGAATAAATTGATATCATCCTATAAATTTTAAACCGTTAATAAAATGTGTTTTATTCAATCAATGTAATGGATGTAATCTGTGACCTTTTTACAAATATTATCTATACTAATATTATAAAGAGGTAAGATTTGTATTTTTGTATGTATGTATGTTTGTATTGTTTTCACACGACAACTAAGGGACCAATTTCAAAAAATCTTTCGCAATAGCGAAAGAATTTGGACGGTGAAGATGCAGCTTTTTAATAAAAAAGCTGCAGTCTGCAGTCTCACATAGGCTATATTACATTTTCAAAAAAAATAGGGATCCCTAAGAAAAATGCAATAATGAATGCAATGAAAAACCCAAGGTGTGAAGAAATTGATCTAAAAAATTTTATCATCGCGTGCGCTGCGAAAACTATTGATGATAGAACAAAATAATGTTCTACAGTAAGTTGATGAAAGTGCCGGCAATAATGAAACCATTTTATTCATACCTCTGCATTAATCCTTTTTCTATTAAATGATATTTTCTTAAAGATAATTTCAATATGTGTCAGGTACTTTTTACATTAACAAAATCGGACAATCTATTCAAAATATATAACGAATTTAAACATTATGAAGACAACCGATTAGGTGTTTTGTTTCTTTATTTGAATTGAATAGGCCCTGAAACTACGGGGCCGATTTGGAAAATTCTTTTACAATTAGGCGATTAACGTATAAAAAATACCAAAAAAACCTTATATCGCGTACGCTGTGGAAGTTATTGACAATAGAGCAAAGTAATTTACTCTCTCTCCCAACTCTCCGAACACTCCCAACTCTCCCACCTCTCCCACCTCTCCCACCTCTCCCAACTCTCCCAACTCTCCC
>JAATLQ010033915.1:0-19966 GCA_013421005.1 Heliconius erato x Heliconius himera | reverse complement strand
GCTTCCATTCTGCCCCTGGCTCTATAGCAAAGTTAATTTAGAAGCGATTGCACGTATTTTGGAGTTATCCAATAATTATAATGTATTTCAACGCGACATAGTTGGTTACATCTTTCGTTTAAGTATTTTTGGGTAAGAGAATAGTAGGTAGTCTGTTGTTTAAAATTTCTTTCGTTAAAGTTTTCTGTTGTTTTTGTCATTTGTTTAAGTGTGTTTTTTTAAACAATTAGAACATCCTTTTTGGAAGTATTAAAATGCGGGTTGCATTAAGGTTTAAATAATTTTCACATTAGTAATCTTACGTGTTTTGCAAACATAGGTAGGTATATTACATGAATAATTCAGTAGTTAAAGCGGGCGAAGCCGCGAGCGGGTCGCTAGTAAGTATATAAAATAAATTTTAGGATAACAGTGACAGGTTGTGGGTTCGATTCCCACTCGTGGAAATCAAATATTTAATATTTTGATTAACTCACTCTTGTAACAAGGCAAAGCGCAGTGTAGAGTTCCGCAACACGCAATGTCTCCATAATTCGGCGGAAAGAGAGAAATGGGCACGAAGTGTCTTAACACTAGGTTCAATTCTGAGATACTGAAAGAAACTGACTATTAGCGTAGAATGACCTTGATAGCATAATTTTTATAGAATATTTTAGTAACTAAAACAAAGTTTATAATACAAGTCTACATATAAATTTTAGCGTTTTAGACATAATAGGACGTACACGCTTCCTAATTGGCTAGTGCGCTTGGAAAGTATCCAAAATGCGTTGGTTGGTATGCCATATTCAAATTTATAAGTAACTTTGTTTATATTCATAATTTTTTTTTTGCTTTTGTTATATATTTATATTAACAGATATTTGTTCGATTATATTGTTAGTCATAATATTAATACTAATGTGAAATAAATGGGGAAAGGAGAGGAGAAAACCCATACATAAAGACAGAGAAAACCTAGAATTGAGGCACTTGACACTTCGAGACGTGTTCTCCACTTTTGCATCAATTTTGAAATGCACCATAGCAATTTATCTTTACAAAGAAAAAACGAAAATAAATATAATCATTCCCCAAGAGCGGATTGAACCCACAATTAATCGCGTTTACAGCCAGACGTTGTTTCACTTTGCTACGAGGACGTCGTAGCGCAGAGGTACAGGAGTGCGAATGTAAACGCGACGGTTGTAAATGAAGTACCTAATATTTCCATTTTCTCGCTCTGGTAAGGCAAAGCGCAGGCCTGAGTTTCTACACTCAACACACAATGCTACAAGAATTCGAAAGAAAGTGGTTCGACAGAAGGTTCCCAGATTCCTACCATGCTATATGTGCGGGATAATAAAATTTTACAAATTATTGGTTGGTTAAAAAATGTATTTTTTATACAATAAAACGAGCTACTTATATTTTTTTCTTTACTTTTGATAATAAAAGATTAAAAAATCTACACAATATAACTGAAAGTAAAAAATTAAAGCAACCAGTACATGAATAAAAAATGTACTATTCAAATTGTCTTTTAAACATACTCAAAGAGAATACTTGTAAACGGACTATTTTAAAACCACAGTCAATAGACATTTAAAGACCAATAACGGCAAAGAATGTACTCGTTTAGAAGATAAATGTATGAATCTGAAGCTAACTGCTTGACCATTTCAGAAATGGTTTCACTAGTACGTATTTTATGTATGTAGACAAATGTATGTAGTTGGATTAACAAGTTCGTGTAATATAGTGAGTGCTAAGTAATCGATATTAGTTCATGAATGTATTATTTTGTTCAGTTTGATGTGTTTTCTACATAATAGACAAAGACAAAAATAAACTAGCGTCAAGGATCAAGGTTCAGTTCTTCATCAGTTCTTTCCTTGTCACTCCAAATCAATATATTGAGTGTTGAGAGGTGAAATATATTCAAAAGTTTATTGAAATCTTCCTCTCTATATGTACTACACTTTATTTTAAGTTAACCAACGCGGATTTTTTTCAGCTTCCCGCTGTATCCCACATATAGCAGGATAGGCAGAGGGAACCTAGTGATAAGACACTGTTTCCCATGTTCAGCCGAATTATCGAAGTAAGTGAGTTGAGTAGCGTAACCCAACGCCGCGCTTTTGACTTGGTACCAGAGCAAAAAAAATAAAAATATTAAATTGAATTGAAAATATTCCCCCTAGTAGATATCGAACTCACAACCGTCTATATACAGTTTCACGCTTCTTTTTGTCCATGCGCCACGACGGCTTCAAGTCGATACTTTGTATAGTCATTGATACAAAAGTTCTCTAAAAGTAAATCAAAGTTCATATCTACTGCATTAAATGCGACACGTTAATACTGTATCACGATAACGTACTAACTCATCCTATCCTACTAATATAATAAATGTGAGAGTTTGTGAGGAGAATGGAGCAAATATTCGTTCCATTATCGCGCTAAAACTTCTGAACAGATTTAGATTAAATATGACTGTTATATAGTTTATACATCAGAATAACACATAGTCTATAATGTATGTAAAGATTTTGCTTAATTTGACAGTAATGTAACAATAACTTTAAGCGAAGCCGCGGCTGTGGCGCTAGTAGTAAATAATAATATGTAAGTATACCCAAATAATTTTATATCAAGCTATTTCAAAATGTATTATACTTAGCGAAGTCATTCATGCTTTTCAAATCTTAATCGAGATGTTGTCTGTTGGCTTCATAGAAAAGCATTTTCACTCAGACCCACTACCGCTGAATCCACTCGCAAATAAAGCGATGTTTCAAGCAGATATGCTTTTGCCAGTGAATTCAGAAAATAGCCCTAATGGCCTTCACATTTATACAACCAGACTTGTATTTGGGTCGTTTAAACATGGTATTGACATACACACGCCGTAATAATGTTTTTACGTCCGTTTTAAATTGGTTTTTTAAATGTTCATAATACCAAGTGTTTTGAATGTAGCAATGTAACCACTGTAGACATATTTGACTTAGGTTTTTTGTGTTAAGACTTAATTATTCTTGCCTTTTTCATAACAACTATGTTTTTAAAAGGGTAGTGTCAAGATTTCTCATTCTCTGTTCAATTCTTGAGACATTGTGTGTTTTGTATCGGAACTCAACACCGCGCTTCATTATACAAATAATATCAAAATGCTTAATATATGAATGTATGGTATAGTAAATATGACAAGATATCTATATAATTTTCATATCCACAAGGAATTTTTATGTCACGGCTTTTTCATGTTATTAAATTACTTATAAAAAAAATACTATCTTTTCTGCGTGGAGCTTTCTGTAAAGAAGCAAAAGTTCAAAAAAATATTGTGTTTTTCACTTTTACTTCTCGATATAAACTTTATTATATAAAATTATTATTAAAAGGTGAAATATTTTATATGTTCTACACGTTATTAAAAAGAAAAGAAACTTCCATGCATTCACTGTGTCATAGCGTTCCAGGGAAAGGAGCTCGTAATATTCGCTTATACTGCCCAAACTACTCTCCATCTTACAGAAATGAAAGAAGTAGTTCTACATAGACTGAGACATTTTAGCACTAGTTTTCAACTACTTTTTTAGACTACTGTAGATAGATTTCGCTGTATTAACTCTAACTTCTACATCTACAATATAAAGTGAACTCTAAACCCGTTCCTAATCGAAGACAGTTGTAGGTTAAAATCCCAATTTTTATATAAAAATAGCTTAGTAGGAATAAAGAATCTAGTGCAAATACGAAAACTATATCACTCCACTAGAATGTTTTATATAACATAAATTTCATTTTCCCAGTTTATTAGGCAAAGTGAGATAAAATTTATATATAAACACAACAAGTTAAAAATTGATAAAAGAGTGTCTTAAGTTCTCTTTTAATCCAAACAGTGCCAAAAATCCCTATCAAAGTTACATATTATATAAACAAATGAATAGTATTATACTATTATATATATAGTATACAAAGCTCACTTTGGCAACATAACTAAATAGCGTCGCTGCGGTAACTGTTAGTCGCCGTTAAGGAAGCACACGGGAGTTCTCAGACAACGTGATAAGTTTGTCCCACCACCACCCACTCGCAAGGAATCCAGCTTAATTAAATTACTTACTACTGTGTGTTTATGGAGATTTATGTTTATGGTATATTTTACAGCTTAGTTTATTAAATGGTTGTTTTGGTTTTTAATATTGTAGTTGTAATCAGTAGTAGCTTTTTAGTAGTTTTAGATTCAAATGAAATGGTTATTCTGGATTTATTTTTTTTTGATGTATGAATATAAAGTAAATGATTTCTCTGCTTATTAAAATACAATGCAGCGATAGATTTCGTTATCAAGAAGATTATACAAAAATATATTACAAAATTAAAAAGGTAAGATAGGTAAGTCGAATAGAATGATCTATCAGCGTATAGCTACAAGTTCTATAAATTGTCCTCAAAATAAAAGATTCAAAGTAATATATGTAGGTAATAAAATATTATATAAAAAAACTTTTAAAAAATAAGCTTCTAGATTTTTTCATAATGTATTGTAGTCAAAAAATGAAGCTGTTTCATTTGATATCCATTATAAGAAGGTTATGCAAAAAAATATTGTAATAGGCCATTTTGGCTTAAGAACAATGCAGATTATATGTGGCAAGAGAGAATGCTATTTATTAAATAGTTTTAACAGTTTTAAACTATTATTCCACACTTCGGAAAGATAAAATACTTATTGAGAAAACATTTTGAACCGACCAGGCTCGAATAACACTTTAATAATAAATAGCATTCTTTCTTGCCAGACGATAATTCTTAGTAATTATCTCTGGGTGGTGGAAATTTGTAAAAACCTCCCTACAGAAATGCTAACAACATAAATAAGTTGTAACAAGTGTATAAAAAATTCGACGTAACTTGATGAGAAAGTATAGCTTAGTGGTCAGAGCGAGGTCCAGGAGGCGCGGGTTCAAGTCCCGCTACGTTCAAATTTTTATATATTTTCTAAATAAGATAGGTGATCTCAGCTTAATCTGCTGCATGCGCTTTTCTACGCCAAAATGAGAGTGAGAGTTTCAATACTCAGGTGCTGACGCCATCATCGCGCCATCTGGTTAATACCGTATGTCACATTGGTTACGTACAAATGCCGTATTTCATGATGATACAATTATTTAAAATAATTTAAGATTATAGGATTTTATTTTATAGTTTATATGTTTTGGGGACCGCACTCGAGGAGATGAAATATTTATTTACATTTATATTTTCAAATCTTCGCTCTGGTGTCGAAGCAAAGCGCGGCGTTGAGTTCCGCCACTCAACACGCAATGCCTCCAGAACTTGGCGGAAAGTGGAGAACGGTGTGTCTTAACACTAGGTTCTCTCTGCCTACCCTGCTGTGTGCGGGATTTTTAATTTTTTTAATATCTATATTTTTTTATAGCGCGAAACCTTTTTCAATAGCTGCCAATGTAGTAGTTGTTTTATAATAATATATCCCCTCGATACTGAAGATGTTTTCATTTTACTAAACATTTTCTTGTACAAATAGAGAGAGTACCTACTATCTCATTTAAATGAGCAATAGTAATTGCAAGTTATCAAGAAATCCTTGATTGCCTCCGAGAATAGAATTAATTAGATTAAGAGTGATGAAAGAAGAATAAAAGATATTATTATAAGACCATTTCATATAAATGAAAATAGTGAACATTGTTAAACGCAATTCTCCATAAATATATTAAAAGGTTATGAAACATAGGGTTAGTTTTAGTTCGTTTTATTAAACAACATTTTCCTACAAATATGCTAACTAGTCAATACAATAACTAGTCAAGTGCGAGTCGGGCTTGCCCACTGAAAGTTTCATATTTTATTAGCGTCACGCCGTATCCCGCACACAGCAGGGAAAACAGAGAGAACTTAGTGTTAAGACACTCCGCTCCCTATTTTCCGAAGAATTCTGGAAGCCTCAACACCTGAGCGACAAAAAAGGGAATATTAAATTTGCCATTTCCTCGATCCTACTCAATAAACCCACGACCTGTCGCGTTTACAGTCACATCTTGTTCCCCAGCACCACGACTGGCTTCTAAACAACATGTACTGTGAGAAAAGTAGTTTTTTCTGCAATTTGTGAATAATTTTAGCTGTTGAAATGCGGTACAAAAGTCGGTTATTTACTTAAATGAATGAGGTTCGACGAAATTGCACACTTTGAACCAACATCGAATGTACGAATGGAAGAATTGGGTAATTAATGGATGCTGGTAACATTTACGTATTTGTGACATTTTTGATTGGATACGAAGTTAATGAAGCTAATGACAATAGAATAAAAAGTTAGAAATAAGTTTTTAACGTTACTACAATCAATTACATGTTATAGTAAAATACAACAAATTATAAAATCATCATCAAAAAGTTATAAAATCAGATCAACCATCATTATATAAAAATTATATAAATATTATTTATAGAATATTTTAATATTTTAGTATGCTTCGTTAGAACCCTTTTGTAGTGATCGTAAGTAATCCGAAACCTTTTAGAGATTCCCGTGATTCCTACCGGACCGCGACTGCAAGAGTCTATATTGAACCCTAAATAAAATTTTTCTCTACTTATTATTTTATTTCGGCTTATTTTGATTAATTGAGCTTATATTTAATTACCAAGCCAATTGAAAACTGAAAATAATTTCATAAATATATTTAATAAATATTCGTATAGTTCAAGCTGACGAAGCTGCGTCCGGGTCCGCTAGTAGCTTGTAACCTTGACTTAAAGGAGGTTAAATTAAATAAACCTGAGCGTCTCCAAAACATCTGCATAAGGTTCATCTTTTGATTCCAATTCGACTTCGCCGGAATACGCATGTTCTTTGTCTTCTGTATAACGTTCTATTTAATCCATTCAGTATCTGTTCGCGTTTGTTCGTATTTGTGGAACTCTTTACCCGTCAAAATCAGGCAAGCTCAAACTTTAATGACCTTTGAAAAAGGCTGAAGGAATATTATATGACACTTTGAGAATTTAAAGTACAATTGACAAATTTAATTAAAACGTTTACTATTCGTACAAAATCTTTTTATGTATGTATATATGTGTATATACCTATATGTATACGCGTATCTATGTATGTATGTGATATGTGTTAAACTAAAATGTGTAGGTAAATAATGTAATTAATTCAAAATAATAATAATTTATAAATAAATATTATAAATATAATTTATAACATTATTTAATTCAAAGCTTACGATAAATACAATCTTATAAATAATAGTTTAGTTTGGTTCTTTAATTACGCGTTCCGTTCACAAGTAATATTATAGTGACGTAATATACCGTGGGTAAAACACGCAGATATACTTAATATATATTTATTAAAAATAATTTAATAATTATAAGTAACCATTGTGTATTATAATTTAAAATAAATAATAACAATTAATATTTTAATTATTGTAAAATATAATGTTGGCTGAATAAGCTACTGTCAACGTCAAAGTTAAGAAAAAGGAAAGAAAGGAGATGACGGACGCGTCTGAGGAAGGATGGATGTTAAAAATGTTTAGAGAAGTTTTAATTTATAATTAATATATATTTAGTTATATTTAATACTTAACAAGCATGTGAGATTATGTCTTCAATTGTGATATAAGTATTCGAGGCTACTAAGATAAATCATAAGTGCTTACACTATTTACGATTGTTTGTTTTGGAATACTTCGTCGGTAAGTTTTTAATAAATTATCATTAAAACAAAGAAGAGTAATATTAATGCATATAATGCCGTCAATATCCAAAGATAAATATTATTTATTTAATAAATGGAAATAAATACATGAAGATGTTGTACGAGATATGTAAAATTACAATTATATTAATGTACGCAGAATGCCTTCCGCCATCTTTGTTAGATGCGTATGTAAAAATAATAGTATCATTTATAATATGACAGTTATAATTATTATTATACCAAAATACCTATATATATATTTTATAAATATTATTTACTATGAATAAATTCAATATCTGACAATATATCAAATTAAATATATAAATATAAGACTATAACAATTTATAAATTATTTACTATTATATAATTACGATTTATACGACTGTTAGAGTTCATTGACCCTATGTTTCAGTATTAACTAATATTATAATCACAACCGAATGCTGCTTGGCTTCGCTGGCACTAATGTGCTTGACTAAGTGAATTGCTATGGCATTTAAATTTTATATATTATATTTAGATAGTTTTGCGGTGCCTTGCGGTGGGTTAAAGTTAACACTTAGTGTATGATGGATAGGTGTGTGATGCCCTTTTTTTTGTCTTATACGTACTGGTGTATGTAGTAGTGTCCGCTTATTTGTTCAACGCTTTTTTTATCTTAGAAAACATAATGCGTCAATCGACTGATGTCGACATACTTATAATATATAGCGTCACTGGTGCTGACATATTTGGTATAAACGAATTGCTTTAGTATTATTGGATTCTGCTGCTGAGTTTCTTCCGCCAGTTGTTCTCAGCACTAAGGTTCTTTACTGAACTGGTAGTAGAATCGTGCCAACTTGGAGTCGCTGGCTGTTCTCGCGATAACCGAGTATTTTTAACTAATGATTTCTATATTACATTCCCACAAGTCTGAGTCTAGTGTCGGTTCAGACAAACAACTGCAGGGTATGTGCTGTGCGTGTTATTCGACGACGGTTTTTTTTAAAAGAGGCGTGACAGTAACAGTGAATATAAATTATATTAATATTGAAACTAAGGCATATAATAAGAGCACGAAGGTAATAATTATACTAAGAAATATATTATATTAACGAATTCATACGGAATTAATAAACACGTCACATTAATAAGTTAATATATAGTTATAAGAAAGATACACGAACGTTAAATGAGTATATTGATGTAATGCTCTCTGAAGACACAAACTGAAATGGATTCACATAATCGACCACCTAGCGGTAGGGAGTTCGATCTGATATGTGAAGCAGAGAATTATATGTCATGTAATTATAACTACGGCCTACATATAATAATCTCAAGTTCATTGCAAGTATGTATAGTGTACTTCGGTCTTTGAATCAGTTATTTAATAATTGATCTTTCGCAAAAGCGTTATAAGAATCATAAATATTAACTATTTCGATTCGCCCCGGAGGGTTCAGAGCCGAACGGCCGGACTCCACAGTAAGCGGCGGGTGCGGGGCCACTCACTATCCCCCCTTAGCTATAACTATCAGTAATGACTAGGTATAACAGAGAGGAGGATAGGTAGTCTTCGATAGATGAATGGGAAAGCTGCAATGGCTTATAATAAATTATTTTTAAAATGATTGTGTTGTTTTTTATCTGAAAGCGGGTGGCTAATTCATCATTTTTTTGTTTCTAACACATACAGCAAGGGAGTTATGGTGGAAACAACCTTTAATGTGCTTATTTACTCCATATCTATTGAAGTAATCTTCATGAAATTTAAAATCAACGAGCCTGTCCATAAACTTATTATAATATATATTTTTTAAATTTTTGGGAAACTCCAAAATGAGAACTTTATTTATTGATGGCGCTTTTATTTAACACCCGTCACTATTTCAGATAAAAAGCAATACAATCATCATTGGGCTACACTTTTCATCTCAATCGGATACTGCAAGATTTTATTACAAACAAACATCAGGAGATGTGAAACTATACACCAGCTCGTAATAAGGAGACTACCGATCATTTATGTAAGTAGCGAACACGAATTTAATAGCAAAAACCTAATCTTTAAGAACTTCATATACATTTCAGCTGTTCATATTCGACCATATCAGCCTTTAATATTAGAATACAAGTCTATTATAAACTAGTAATATATGTATGTAAAGATATTACGGTCTTATCTGAGCCGCAGGTGATCTTGTGATTGGACTTTCAGCCTACAAATTGACTTAGCTTTTGAAAAGGGAAATTTAGTTTACTTTATAGACTGGCCCTAGATGTGGAGATTAAAATATGCAGTGTTTACGAAAACGTTCTAAATATTTAACCAAGTTGATGGTTAAAGATTGGGGGCATCATAACCAAAGTGTGAGAAGTCAATCATATCTTTAATTTTTTTTTAGTAAACTCTTAAAAGGCAGAACGGACATCAGTTCAATATAGATCTCATCTGAAAAGTTGTAATTTATTGACACATAGACTGAGTTACCATGAAACTATATATGGATGGACGATTCTCTAAGTTATGACATATAATACTACCAAATCATTTTTATCCAATTTCCACTCTAGAAGTTTTACGAAAAATATAAAAATAGACTTTAAACATTATTAATGAATCTATGAATATAATCAAATAACTCACCCTAAATAAATGAAAGATCTGTAAAACTGTAAATCGAACCCCTACTGTCCTGAATTTGCCGCATTGCACAAGTACATTTAACATGACGAATATACGATGCAAGCAGCGGTCGCTATTGGTTGCCTATGGTGAAACGTGCGGAAATTCACAACACCGTAATAATGTTGTCGCTCGCCAAGAATGTTGGTTAATTAAATTAGTGGGCGCTAATGAAGATTTATATTTGATGATTACCTTTGAATTTCTTAAACTTTTTTTTTATTTGAAAAAAAATTTACGACGTAAAAGTTTTTTAAGAATTTTTTAAACATTTTTAAAGTGTTATTCCACACTTAGGAAAGAAAAATATTTATTTAGAAAACGTATAAAAATTTGAACGTAGCGGGACTCGAACCCGCGCCTCCTGGAAACCGACCAGGCGCTCTGACCACTAAGCAGACGTTCTCATCAAGCTACGTCGAAATTCTTATACGCTTATTACAACTTATTTACGTTGTTAGTATCACTGTAGGTAGATTTTTTCAAATTTCCGCTACCCAAAGATAATTACTTACTAATTTAGATACTAACAACGTAAATAAGTTGTAACAAGCGTATAAGATTTTCGAATATTATGGATATTCCACACATAAAATGGAATCGGTATTTTTGAAATTTTTAGTTTACTATAAATATAATCCTACTAGAGGGCGCGCGCGGCTTCGCCCGCTTATTAGGAGTGAATTCTAAAAAAACCACGAAACACGTGTTCAATAAAATATTTTTAACAGTCTGAATTAAAATTTTTATAAAAATCGGTGGCAATTTAAAGATTTTTCCATATAAACTTTCAACCCCTTATTTGAACCCTTAGGGGGTGAATTCTTAAAAACCATGAAATACGTGTTCAATGAAATAGCTTTAAGAGTCGGAATTTCAAATTTTATAAAAATCGGTACAGATTAAAAATATTTTCCATACAAACTTTTAACCCCTATTTCATCCCTTTAGGGTTAAAATTTTTCAAATTCCCTTCTTAGTGGATGTCCAGAATATGAAAATAAACATCTGCCCAAATTTGACGTTTCTACCATCAGCGGTTACGGCTCTGCGTGCGTCTTACCTCAGTCAGTCAGCACAAGTCCTTTTATATATATAGATAAATAGATAAATAGTTTAGTTCAGTTATTTAATTACGTGTTCCACTCAGAAGTAAAGTAACGTAATATACTATAGGTAAAATCAAATCATATCAGATTCACGTTGTATCCCGCACACAGCAGGGTAGGCAGAGGGAACCTAGAGTTAAAACACTCCGCTCTGCTGAATTCTGGAGTGGCAGAACTCAACGCCGCGCTTTGCCTCGACACCAGAGCGAAGAAATGGAAATATAAATTTAAGTAAATATTTCATCTCCTCGAGTGGGGATCGAACCTACAACCAGTCGATTTTACAGTCACACTTTGTGCCACGACTGGCCTCTATTCATATTATTATTGTAAAATATATTATAAAAAAATATTTATACAATTTATATTACTTAAGCATCTAGAGTGAGTATGAAGTCGTTCGAAAGTATTTACAATATGTTTTATATTAGCAATAATTTCTGATGAAGGTTGCCTTAAAAGCCCAACTGAATTGTTTATTGAAAAGATAATTAATGTAATGTCTAGAAAATATTGAATGCCTAAACGTTTGTTTGTAAAATTGATTGAACCGCGTTGCTTAGTTTAAATTTTATTTTTAATTATAAAAGTTTTTCTTTTTATGTTTTAAGGTTCGTTGTTTTAGTCTATATAGTATATGTACATATATTATTTAATCTAAATTCTGCCACAATTGGCAGTAATAATAATAATTGTTAAATTACTTCGCTTTGGTCGTAAAAAAAGTTAATGACAAATTTTTAAACAATTTTAATTTTAAAAAAATCGAAATCATAAGTCAAATTCTAATTTGTTTCTCAAAAGGAAAAAAGAAACCTTTATAAGATAATTTTGTTGTCCGTCTGTCGAGATCATTTGTCTTGAGATAGCGTAAAAGTATCAAATTGAAATTAATATCAAATGTTCTGATTTACGGTCCCTTGTAACGCATCGAAAAATCGCAATCAACAAGTGATAAGATCATTATTATAACTTGATTGCGATTTTTCTTCTGCGATCATTACTTGCCGTGGATCTATTTCCAGTAAACTAAACTATTTTCAGAAAAACATAATTTGGCAATTTCATACAAAAAGAGTGCATATTTAAATTTGAAAATGTTTATAAGTAGTGTAATGTTTATAAGTACTGCACTTCTCGTTGAACTACGAACCTGAAATTGATACTGAGATGGGTGAGTCCGACTCGCACTTGGCCTGATTTTTTTGAACTTAGGTTTTTATTATTTCTTTTTTGTAGTTTGTATTGCTTAATCGTTTGTATTTCTTTTATAATATTTATTCACGACGTTTTTTCTAGTTTCAGGTTTTATCAATAGCGGGGTAGCCAGAGAGACCACTGCGGCCTATGCATTATTTTTCAACTAGTTCGCTGTCATCAATTAACCACCTCTTCGTGCAATTTACGACCAATTTTTAAGACCTGAGTGAGTGGCGGAATTCAGCGTTTATAAAAATAATGAACAACAACAACGAGAAAAAAAATATTTCCCACATTCTTGGCGGAATTTAGTCACACGATGTGCCGCTGCACCACGGCGATCTTTAATTTTAAAGAATATAAGTATTCTTTATGGAAAATATTTGCGTTAAAACGAATAAATTTTAAACCTATCACATTATCCCAGTCATGGCGCAGGTGCACAAGTGTGGGTTCGATCCCCACTTGAGGAAATGAAATGTTTATTTAAATCTGTATCCTCATTTCATCGGTATGGTGTCGAGGCAAAGCGCGGAAATGGGGAGCGGAGTGTCTTAAGAACTTAACTAAGATCCCTCTACCTACCCTGCTATATGCGGGATACAGCGTGAACCTTATCTAACACGGACGTGGGCGTAATAGCGACTAACAACTTCTAAGTATTATTTTTAGCTTTCCATAGAGAATCAATCTTTATTAATTCCATCGTCAAAACAATGTCAATATTTAACCTCCATTCTGATCTATCACAGAAAGGACAAGTCGACAGTAAGAGGCTTAGCTAATTAGTGAAGCAAACAAGCGCATCTGTCCGGGCTGCTGTCGCACCCGCGTCAAAGTTGAAGGAGTGCGATATGTTTTTTAAGATTTTACCTAAAAATATATTTAATAGTTGCCGCTATGGGATTTGTTTATAATATGCTCATTACAATAATGTTAATAGTTTGAGGACATGGTGGTTCACAATGTCTCGAAAATTTGGCGGGAAGTGGGAAGCTTAATTTCTTAACAACATTCTGCCGACATTGCTATATGTGGGATGTAGTGTGAAGCTAAAAGAAAATGTTAATATAAACTGAATGTTTTTTAGAAATGAGTAATGGAATTTTAACTTTAATAATATATTGTACGAAGGCATCGATATAAATGAATATATTCTAAGAGCGGCTAAAAATAAAAGAGCAAATTTTATATTAATTCTTGGTAATCATACAAGCCTATTGTAAATTCATATGAAAACTAGCCAAGTCATATCTTGCACATAAATAAAGTGAAATAAAGTTGTAAGAAGAAAGCACATTTTAAATTTTTATAAAATATTTTATATTGTTAAAAATAAATTTCAGGACTGACCATTGAATTTGGCATACATTTACAACTCACTTCTTTTATCGCTGAAGTCAACAACAGTTTTTGATGGGATATCATTACTTTTTGTACAGAAATTATAAGTAGGTAGGTTCATAATGTAATCAAAATATTATTTATTCAATTTGGCCATTACAAGTACTTTTTCCTATAGGAAGTTATTACGGCAAGAAACTCAATAGTTGCTCTTTTTAAAATATAGTTTACAATAGGAGTGTGCACAACAGCTCTTTTTGTGAACGAGAATGAACGATATGTTAAGTATAAAGGATGTGTTAATTTTTATGTTCGGTTCTCTTAGTTATGATAGCTCAAGCGGAGAACTGTGCGAAACAGAAGACCTTGGTTCGAGTCCAGGTGCTGTCTACGGTCCGAATATTTTTTTCCCTTAATTTTTTTTTCTCAATATGTAATTTATATAAAGCCGCGACAAAACGTGATATTGAAAAAAATCCAGTTGTAGATAAAAGTACGTCGAAGCTGTACAACACAAAGAAGAAAATATCGTATACTAATGAAAATAACATAATTTACAAACTATCAGATAATATAGGAGAAATATATTAGATAATTACTGTAAAGTTATTTATTATCTAGTTAGATCGCATTAAAAAAATCAATAAGTATTGAAAAAAAATAAAATATTTCTTCAACAACGAAGACTATATTTATTTTCTACTATATTTTATTCTCTTGCCGGAGAATATAACCATGTGAGCACTCAAGAACCATACTATTATGAACGTTCGTATAAAATGTTCTGTTTGGATGAAACTATACCTATAAACGATGTGACAAGCTGAGATATTTAATTAATATAATAAACATAATAATGTATCTTGGTTTGGAATCTCAAACGATGCTTATTAGATGATCAATTCTACAAAGTCTAGTAGATGTTTATAAATATTTAAATTTTAAGTCAGCCATAGATACTCGTATATACCACTTATTATTTAATCAGAGTCAACATTTTTTACTGTGTGACAAAATAGCTGCATGTTTAATGTTGCAAAAAAACATACATGTCAGTAAAAGATTGGTAGGCAAATCCATTGGAAAAATAGAGAAAATATATTAAAACCTCAAATAAAATCAAAGCACAAGAGTAGAGTAAGAGTAGCTATTTTGTAGAGTACAACCGCGTACGTACATTATACCGCAAATTAAATTGTGCAAATTAAATATAAACACAAAACGCGTAAAGTCCGGGATACTGAATGGGCAATTCACTGAGCATTTCAATGGTCCAATTCCTCCAAATCCTCATAACAAAATAGTTTATTTTTCATAAATTTGGGGCACTAAGAGACCCTAAACATTTAAGGACATCAGACGACTTCAAGTTTTCGAACGGCGACAGTTGTCTCACAGGTGACAGTTGGAGCAGATCGCTAAACAACACTATATGAATCTTGCAGAACCACCCGTCGTCAGTGTCACCAGTATTGTATATTTCTGTTAAGTTAATATGGATGCACATTAACGTAATATTGGAAATCATAGATACTTCATCAATTATTAAAAGTACAACAGTTTTTAAGTTACATCTTATAATTTTCAGTACTTAATCTGATAGGGAAGTGTACTTTCGACAATTTCCGTGCTCTACAGACAGTTGTAAGAGCCGATGTATTGTTAGACTGATTACATTAAAAGCGGCAATTGCAGTAGGTGCAGCTACTGCAACTAACTTATTCATTCTCTTCTTGACCTAGTTCTTAATTGTATTGATTAAATAACTTTTTCCTGTTCCGCCTGTCCCACTAACAAATATTCTGAAAGTAGTAGATTTATCTAGCGAAGTCAAAGTCAACTTGATTCAAATCTTCTATGATTTGTTCTAGTTCATCTTTAGATATTAATTTAAAATTTTGATATCTGAAGATTTCAGGAATTTTAGGAAACTGAAATCTTCTTTCAGCATTTCTGAAAGAAGATTTTAGTTTCATTGCATACACGGCTTCAACAGGTAAGAAATACAGTTGATTCTCTAGACCATCATCTTCGTGATCATCTTCCTGTCGATTACTTGCAATATCCGCTACTTTTTCTTTAACAATTTCAAACACTCTCTCTAGGTTATTTAAGAACTCTATCTGCATTTCTCCATAATCAAGTCCGTCCTTAATTAGACTTGGAAAGAAAAGATCACTTTTAAAAAATTTAAGGCTTCAGTGTAAGTATTTTGTCCAGACATCAGTACTGCTAAATCTCTCCATGGGCAAAATATTAACAAAAGCGAAAAATAGTATTTATCTGGGTGTTTATTTGCGTCATAGGTATAGTGATTTATTAAATACGATCTCTGTCTTTTCTTTAAATATTTATTTGATGATCATTTATATACCTGAGTCATTGCCGAAGAGGATAGGGCTGTAATTATGTCAAACCATCATCGGATATTATAGAAATTTATACCCCCTAAGGCTTGATGATGTGGTGGATAAATAGTATCAACCCAAGATTCGAAATAGATGTCAGTGGAATCTGACTCTAGTTCAAATATCTCTTTTTTTTAGTTCTTACTCTTCGGTTGCGATATATGTTTACATCGAGCCATCGGATTGTGGTCTGTGCATCAGTACCATAAAGAGAAATCCCCAAAAGTGTAGCGCTGTCTTCTAGTGCACCACATTCTTTATTATTAAGCGCTTGGAGACCTACGTTAAAAAGCTTGCTAGCGTGAGATTTAGTAAAATTTATATTGTCAAAAATATCTACCGGGTGACTTTTTCCACTTTTAGTTGTATATTTTGTAATATAATAATTTAGTACAACTGATTTTTCGCCTACATACTGTAAATCCATGTTGCCATTCCAAGCGAGAAGGATTGCTGGATTTTTTTATTTGTACACCTCTTATATGAATTATAGTCGTTAATGTAACGAGCCTCTTTTTTGCGAGGTAAATTGTGAAATCTCTTAGTTTTTAAAGTTTTCGCCGCTATTGATTCGGTTACAGTATTTAGCCGCTATTGATTCGGTTACAGTATTTATCGTTAGAGATTCGGGGACTGGTCGTGGAAATCCAAATCTGCAAACCGTTATAAATTTCGATTTTGTTTTTTTGCCTTCGTAAACAATATGAATTATGTTTATGCATCTGATAATCGACAACATGATGGTGTAATGTTGAGGACACTTTTTTATCTGGGACAGAACATGTAGCGTATTTATTTATAAGCTCTGCCACCTCTTTAACGGTTGGAACTTGTAGTATTGATGCATCTTTTACCCGTAACATGAGATGGAAATGCTGTAAACCCCTTGACTGGTATTCACAACGCCAGAAATAATGTTTTATTTCACCTAAAGGAGCATCAGCTGATGTTCAAAAATCGAGTATTGATTTAAATTTTATCTCAATAAACCGCGATGCTGAAACTGGGTGCTACTAACTCACTAGAAGATTTATTCGCTGCATCTGGACCACTAATAAGCTTAATATAATCAGCGAGGTCCTCCGTTCAGAGGGACTAATTTTTAAAAACCAAGTAGTCGATCCATAATGACGAACGAGTCATACAAACAACATCGCTTCTTAGCTCTTCTTTCTTTTTTCCAAAATAGCTCGGTGTTTCATAATCTACTGAATATTGCCACTTTTCTCTATCTTCAATAAATACTGTTGCGCTGTAATTTTTTGGTTTAGATTAGTTACGTTTAATTTATAAAATATTTCTGCATTTAATTGGCTTATATTTGCGTCATGCAACAAGTAAAGTAAGTATTGCTGGTTTAGTCTAAATCGGGAATCTTTTAAAGTAAAGCGAAATTTTAAAAATTCTGCAGTAGTAATTTTTTTTCACGATCATAAAATTGACCATATTTGCCCTCATTAAATAAATCTGGAAAGCACAAAGTATCTATGCCCTTACTGCGATTATCGATTAGTACAATATTCACTATCAACATTGGATATAGAGCGCAAGCTGTACTATTTTGTTTCTTTTGGTGTAGTAGTATATTGTATACTATTCGTAAATATTTTCATTATCTTCGATTACCTGTGTAAGAAAAGTAGGTTGATTTTGTAATTCTTTTTGGTCGATTTGGTCAATGCTATAATTAAAATTTTGGTCAAAGTTGCTAAATAAATTATATGAATTCTCTGGTAAAATTATGTTTGTGTAATGAATATTTTTCTGTAAGTCTTGCCATATTATTTTTGTTTCAGTCGGACAGCTTCGTACGAGTATAAAAAACTCTTTATTGAGATTTGAATCTTGGGGCTTAGGCAATTGATTTAAAGTAGTTTCTGTAGGTAATGGCAAATATTACGTCCGCCATTTAACTTTTTTTATTTTCTGCCTGTTAGGTAATTTTTTGTTTCCCACTGGAGTGAAACTGAAAAGCTTTAGCTCTTTGTATCAACATTTTCACACAGTTATTAAGGTCTTTTAATTGTTTAGGTACGTCGCTGTAATTTATATTACTGGATGGACCTCTGGATGGACCTCTGGGTTTTTATTCGAATAACGCTTTACAGCTCCTCGATAAACTTCGGGGTGTTTGTCTACATACCGTTTTTGAGCTTTTGGAACAACTTTAGGATGCTATTCTTTATAATGCCGATCAATATTACGCCGTTGTTCCGCATGGGATTTCTCGGACGTCTTACGTCGACCTAGTTTTTGTTTTTGTGGACGGCCCCTTTGCGATGACTTTTTATTTTCCTTCAAAAATTCGTTTTCTTGAAGTGTATCCGGGGAAATAGATGCAATGTTTATGTCCTGGGTCACCGGAGTACAAACACCATAGTGGCCCGAAGAGAGATTTCTCTTAAAGAGTAAGCGCTTTATAGGACATTTCTCTTCGCCGAATAAACCAAGCAGGACACCATTGTGATAATACACTTCGAACTTAATATTGTACAAATCCACTGCAGCCTTTAATTCGGAAGTTGCTCCGTACGTTGTTAAGCAAAGCATGTCTGTGCGATACTCTTCTTTAGAACAGTAAGAATTCCCGTCTGGAACGATAGTGTAGATACTTAAATCATTTCAGTTACGACGTACGTACTCTACTACAGTCTCACGCAATTTATTAGTTTGTTGTATATCATTACGTTCAAACAAAGAATATGCAATAGCATGGAATAAGAAGCTCCCATCGGGAGGCATAGGAATAATTCAGCGTAAGGCACTTGTGTCACCAGATCCAGATTTTTCCTGGATCAGTTTTGATCCAGGAAGGCGCTGTGATGATAGAATTGAGTTAGTGTTCATGTTTATTGTTGAGGCTATATTTTCAACTACTTGGTTAACACTTTTAGGTGGTATTTCGGGCAGGTCTTTTTGCTTTCTAGATGTTTTATTTGGTGATTTTGTTTTCTAACAGTTTCTTCAACAACGCTTAGCTGATCACTGACAAATTCAAATAAAGCTTCTGGCTGGCTAATCTCCTCCCGAAAAAATTTCTCTAGCTCACGACTAATCTTTTACAAATTGTTTAGTGTTAAAAGAGTGTACCACTGTATCTTCTAATTCAGAATCGTTTTCTTCGCCATCATTTTCAGGCATCACAAATGAGGATCTACGAGATAATTTTTTTAGACATTTGTCACAGCTCCACTCAATTCCAGGCGAGTTTTTAACAGTGTTAATCTGTTTGTTTGATAATAATAATAATAATAATAAATATACTTTATTGCACCTTAGAAAAAAAGTAAAACAATATAAAAGCTTAAAAATAAATTTGAAAAAAGTACAATAAGGCGGCCTTATCGCTTAAAGCGATCTCTTCCAGGCAACCTTTGGATGTTGGAGTTATGTAAAAAGTGGGCGGTGCACTAAATGAAATATTTACATAGCGATATAATATTCAAAATATCAAATACATAAAATACAAACAAATAAATATATATTTATTAAGATATAT
>JAATLQ010033914.1:0-14326 GCA_013421005.1 Heliconius erato x Heliconius himera | reverse complement strand
TAAATATATGTATGTAATAACATAAGTCTAGTTTTAAGTAATATCTATAGAAAAAGTATTAAAATAAATGTAAATATAACAAAAGGTACGGACCATAAAGTCTGTAGTGAACGTAAGAATTAAAAATATAAGTAAACATAACAATTTGTTTTCTAAATAATAAAAGGGTTAGACACTTGTATTCCCCTATCCATATATAGTGTGAGGACATCCCTCCTAAGCTCCTAGTTACCTCAGAGGGCCATACTTCAGCAACAAAATTAACGTTTATATAGGTACTCACGTAACCTCTCACTATGCGAGGTAACAGAGAGAAGCTAATATTATAACAGGCTATTTTAACTTTACAACACAAAATTAAACTATACCAAAACAAAAACAAGTGTTTACCCTAGGTTGGTTCCCATTACTTACTCTGTTACGTGTGGGATACAGCGTGAAACTCAAAAAAAAAAGTTTACAATCAAACACGTACTCATCATTCAATAGTGATGTTCATATAAAATATTTGTTGAGTGGAAGTGTATGAACAAAGCACATCACTAATAAGTACATACTACGCAGTGATTACGGTGGGAGGTAATATTTATATCTGCACGGTTCATCGGCATCGCACAATGGCGTACGAGCTCATACAAACTAACAGAATTTCAATTTATCTATGTTTCCATTTTAATGAATTTCTGTTTTTTTGAAAGCCATTTAATTATTTTACTTTACTTTATTTGACTCTATAATCTTATATTTTTTCAGCTTCGGACGCTGTATTTCTCATAGAGTAAACGCGACAGGTTGTGAATTCGATTTCCACTCAAGGAAATGAAAAATTAAATATTTTCCTCGCTCGAGTAATGAGGCAAAGTGCGGCGTTGAGTTCCGCCACTCAATAAGCAATACGTCTTAATGGTAACGGAGTGTCTTCACTTGCACGCTCGCTTGCTCTGTGGGATACAGTAGCTGAAAAGCTGAAAAAAAAAACCCGAGTCGGGCTCGCCCACTGAGGGTTCCGTACAAAAATTGGAGGTCTTGAGCTTTTTCTGACATTCAAGCTTAGCTTAACCAGAGCTCTCTCGTCTGATACCTCAATTCACAAACTATTGTCTTTAATATTAATTTTTGCCCCCTTTTAATGCTATTATTATTTAGAATTTAACCACAAATGTATAGTTTTTACCTGGACTAGTACTACCTGTAGATGCTAGCTGTCAAATTTCATAATTCTAGGTCAACCGGAAGTACCTATCCTATTAATTATATATTGTCGAAATATGCGTTTTTTGTGATATAAACGGCCATATCTTTTTTAAGCAATTGTAGAGATACGTTTTGATTAAGGAATTTCGGTAGGAAAATTTCTATGGGGCCGTAGATCTGAGTATATGGTTTGAATTTCAACTTGATATCTCAAAGTGTTCCGACAGACAGACGGATGGACGACAAACGGAGTGAAACTAATACGGTTTCTTTTTTAAAAAAAGTACGGAATCTTTCTCTTACGAATTTCAGGAAATACTATCTTAGAGCTCCCCTACACTCCCCAAAGACTACATGCCAATGTTGAGAGTTTTAAATCTCGTAATTTCAGCTGTTGTCTGTCAGTCATTTACTAACGGAAAAGTTTTACGTACACACTAGCGACATGATCGCGACTTGGCCCGCTTTAATTACACAATGATTTATTTACTAATCTGAATAATTAAGTTTCAGTCAATTCAGTATATAAGTTATTTTGTAGTAGTTTTATCATTCACAAACTTTATGTTAATATTTTTTTATTTATTAACTGATTAAATAAAAAATTAAATGTTCATGGAAGTTTCACAATATACAATTGTGAAAGTTGGTTAAGCTGTTTTTGGGATTAGCGGGCACAAACGCACAAACGTTTGTTTGTGCGTTTGTGCCACAAAAAAATAAAAAATAATTTCGATAAATGCCTTCAATAATGGATTTACAGACAGCAATCAGTTTTTATTTTAATGCAAAAATAGACACAATTAATACACAGCTATTACAATATTATATATATCTACCTAACATACACACAAACATCACACAAAACCCGACTGAACTTCAAATATGTCATAAAATAACAAAAACCAATCATAAACACAACATCAAAAGACAAGCCATACCTATATACCGTAGTACACTAAAACCAATAAATCGACTACCGAAACTGACAAACAAAGGGAAGTACAGTGGGTACGGGCGCGGGCTGTGACCCCATTACTCGCTCCCGGGGGAGCACAAACGATGGGAAAGATTATCGAGGGCTATGGTATATACCTAGCTACAGCCATGGTTGTTTATAAAGTGTATTTCGAAACTTTAGACTTGCAAATTTCTTATTACACATATACTGAGTATAATATATTTTCATTTAAATATCATATGTTGATGATTATGATTGAAGCCAGTCGTGGCGCAGGGGCACAAGCGTGACTGTAACTGCAATGGATTGTGGGTTCCATTCCCAGTAGAGGCTATTAATTTATTACATATATTTTATTATTAAATAAAATGTAAAACTTTTTATTGTTGTTGTTGATGTTCTTTGTTTATGGCGTTCCGAGCGTGCCAGCTTAATACCAATTTCACGTTTTTTTTATATATTATTTTTTTCTATTATAAGTAGATTTCAACACTTGTATCTTTAAACGTCATAATTTCACTCATTTGGTGCATCAATTACGTAAGTTGAATTTCAAAAAAAAAAATATGCTGAAAAATTATAAAAAACAAAATTAGTCAGTTTTGTAAAACTTAGATTGTGTCTCCTCTATATATAAAAAAAGTGCAAAAAAAGTCATTGTTACACCAAACGAGGGATTAGCTTTTAAAATGATCCCAAAATTATAGGAAGCTTTCCACAAACATCACCAAAACGATAACTACAAGGCATTTGCAACTGCGTAATTAAATTAAGACCTAGACTAGACTAGCACACGAGCTCCAGAGATTCCATACTAATAATATATGGACTGAAGTATGCCAAAATGTGCTAACTACAAACATTTACTAACGGCAAGATGTTACAACATTAATATATATCTATATTATCTATACTATTGTTGTAGAGGCCGATCGTTCCGCAGAGGCACGAAGTGTGACTGTAAAACTGACTGGTTGTGGGTTCGATCCCCACTCGAGGAGATGAAATATTTACTTAAATTAATATTTCCATTTCTCCGCTCTGGTATCGAGGTTAAGCACGGCGATGAGTTCTGCCACTCAACACGCAATGCCTCCAAAATTCAGCAGAAAGTGGGGAACGGAGTGTCTAAACACTAAGTTCCCTCTGCTTACCCTTCTGTGTGCGGGATACAGCGTGAAGCTGATTCTTATTCGTACTATTGGGTTAAAGGTAAATCATCTTGTTGGATCGCCTTTTCATCGATGAAAGCTACGTCGACTTGAGTTAGCCCCCGCTCTTAGAATGGGAAATGTGTCATACAGATTTCTAGTTTGACTTTACGTGACAAAGCGGGCGAAGCCCCAAAATCTTTTAATAATATGAACACAATGGAATCATTGTCAGTCAAAGAAGTTATTTATATGTTGCTAATGTGCAGATTTCTGTTGTATTTTGAAAATGGGCATAACAATAGAGATTGACGTTCGAGAATATTTTTTTCGTAGCATTTTCCTATAGAAATAATATATTTATCATTTACTTATTTAGTAAACGTATAAAAATTTGAACGCAGCGGTACTCGAAACCGCGCCTCCTGGAAACCGACCAGGCGCTCTGACCGCTAAGCCATACGTTCGTGGTCAGAGCACCTGGTCGGTTTCCAGGAGGCGCGGGTTCGAGTCCCGCTGCATTGAAATTTTTATACGTTTTCTTAATAAGTATTTTCCTTTCCTAAGTGTGGAATAACACTTTAAAAATGTTTAAAAATAATTATCATTTTTTAAGCATTTCAACACTTCAACACATTCAAAACAAAAAAACATCTGGAGAGGCGGCAACATTTGTTTTAAATACGATTGTAGACTATTCACCTATCATAAGCATAACGTCAAACAGCTAATATTAGGACCCGTTTACGTAAATCCGAGGCCGTCGTGGCGCAGGGGCACAAGCGTGCGTCCGTAAACGCGCGTTGTGGGTTCAATTTGCTTTCGGGGTAATTAATTATTTGATTTTTTCTACTCTGGTAACAAGAAAAACGGCGTCGAGTTCCGCCACTCAACACGCAGTGCCATAACAATTTAGCGTAAAGGGGGAAACAGAAGTGTGTGAACACTAGGTTCCCTCTGCCTACCCTGCTGTGTACGGGATACAGCGTGAAGCTGTAACTATATATTGTTAGCGAACTCGTGTATATGAGGGTAGATGTTGGTGAAAAAGATAATAAAAGCAGTGGAATTGTGTCAATCGGGAGTAGTAGCTTGTAGGCAACGGCCCTTATTGGAAGGAAACTAGTGTGAAGTATTGTTAGTACGTGATACATATCACTTATTGCAATTACATAGTATCTCTTTCACAATCGTTTAGAAACATATAGATTATAGACTATATGTGTTTACATAGTGTTTTTTTTTAAATGTTAACTGCTTCTGATTTCTAACAATATAATATTTGAAAAGAGACTCCGTAACCTACACATCGTCAAATGTTAGAAGAAATTGCGTATTGAGAAACTGAACATAACGCCGCATTTTGTCTTGTTACCAGAGCTAGGAAACGAATATAAATACTTCTCCTGACTAGGAATCTAAAACACAATCGTATTTATAGCCATATAGTCTTAAACATAAAATAAAAATTAGTGAAAAACAATATTTAGAAATAAGCTAACGGTACTCTAAAATACCCCTTAGCAAGATTGGCTACCTTTCAGAGGTATATTACATAGTAGATGTAAGCGAAGGGCTACCTCCATAAATGCAGGTAACGTTAAACCAAAAATGGCTGGTCGGTTATTGAAAAAGGCAATTTAATTTTAAGCCCTGAAGCCATGGTAGTGTATGGAATGTATGAATAGCACTACATTATTATATACTACGGCTGCGGATTCAAATTCCAAACTTGTCGCGGACATAAACTTAAAATGATTCAATTTTTTTTTATTTAATTATAATTATTTTTTATTTAATTATAATTATTTTTTATTTAATTATAGTTTTTTTATATTTGGGACCGTCGTGACCCAGCGCCATAATATCTCATTTTACAATCGACGGCTTTGGGGACTCGATTCCAACTCGGGTGAACGAATATTTAATATTTTCGTCGCTCTGGCAACGAATTCCGTCACTCAACACGCAATCCCTTTAGGAATTGGGTAAAAGTGGAAAACGGAAGAGACTTCATGGAAATGGAGTGTCTTAACACTAGATACACAGGTTTCCTCTGCTTACTCTGCTAAAAAATATTTTTCAAAAATTGTCAGGGCTGGCCTGGCAGAACATTGTTTAATAAAAATCTATGAAATCCCTAATATTATTAATTCCTCCAAAGAGATTGGTTAACAATAAATATTGCTTTTACTGATCATCGGGTGATTAAAAAGACTCATCTCGTATTTTTTTCGCTAAAACTACTTCAATATGCCGAAGACTGTGCTACCTTTTTTATATTTTTTTATTATCAATAGAAGTAAAGACAAAAGATATTATTATTTTCTTTTTTTAAGTTTAATAATAAATTTATAAGTAAATGCTATGACTCTTTTTTTTTATTAAAAACTATATATTAATCGTAAACAGATATAAAAATCTTACTTTTGTCTACATAAAAAAATAAATAATATATTTTTTTATTTAAAGCAACGTGCAACAAAATAATTTAGATAAAATTTACATATCTCGTTTATGACAGGTGTGACAGGATAAACTTAAATAAAATGTAATTAAAAAACTCAAGCTTTCATTTAATTTTTTTTTGCTTTACGCTGTATCCCGCATATAGCAGGGTAAGCAGAGGGAACCTGGGAGCGGAGTGTCTTAGCACTACATTTTCAGGTTCCTTATTAAGACAATAAAAATAATAAAAGTAAGTAGTAATTTATAGTGAACTGGGCACCCCTAGATTTGCATATTCGCCGTTGATGCCAACACGCACGCACTAGCACTACATACATTATATATAACATAAGAGGATGTTCACTAACGGCAATACTATAATATTTCCGCCCATCTTACACATTTAAGACTGTTAATAATCTATAATAATCTATAATTATTATTATAATCTATAATAATGAATATATGTATATATTAAACACTTCCGCTACAGAATCATGGAGCGGCAACCCCCTATGGGTTGGTTGTAACCGCGAGAGGTTGTGAGTTTGATTCCAGCTAGAGAAAATTAAATATTTAATATATTTTTTTTCCTCGCTCTGGTTACTAGGAAAGGCGTTGTGTTGAGTTCCGATAATTAACACGCAATGCCTCCTTTCGGCAGTAGAGAACTGAAGGTTTTTTAATGAGAACAGAGTGTCTTAACACTAAGTTCCTAGGAACGAAAGAGAGGTATAACGTGAAGCAAAAAAGAATATTAAATATATGTAATTACTATAAAACACAAGGACTTAAATGAATCAGAACGACTTCAAGGAATAAAATCAATAACACCAGCTACTACTGCTTGACGACAGAATATTTTATATGCGTGAACAGTGCAAACTTCATTCTATGCAAATGAAAACAAGAAATGAATTAAAAAAAATACCTTTTATAGTTTTTTTTTTTTCTATTTAACAAAAAAAATATACGTGATGGTTACGTGTTCATATTCAATTTAGAAAATTTTACGTCTAATTACAAAAAAACAATTCAAATATAAAATATATTTCAATTATTGAATGAAAACGGCATCTCAAGATCGATCTCGGAGTTAAGAGTGGTTTATAAATAAGAACCTTAGTTGGGTATCTAAAAATAGGCTTTAGTAATTAAGGATTTTGAGTACAATTTTTTTAACTTCACGCTATCATCTCCCAAAGCGTACGAATCTATTAGACTTTAAAAGTTACAATTTGAAGTACCTATAGGTAGATTAGCGAGTGTGGGGAAATATTGAGAAAGGATTTCTCGAAATGCCTGCGGGAACGGAAAAAAGAGAGATTTTCCATTTCACCTCGTAAAGTCCACACAAGCAAAGTTGCCAGCGACAGCTAGTATAATATAAAAAAATAAAACTCAAATATACAGCTCAGTGAAGTAAATCGCATTACAAATCGACATCGAAACAAATCATACAAACAGGTCAACCTGAGGACAGCCGTCAAAAGTAATAAAAAAAAGCCAATGGATTTATACAGACATAATTTAGTTAAGAGTCTTATGCTCAGGATGAATCATCTTAATATATCTTTTCACGTTATATCTATTTATATAATTAGTTACTATAACGGAAACGGAGTGTCTTAACACTAGGTTCTCCCTGCCTCTCTTCCACGATATACTTTTTATGATTTATGCTGTATCCCGCACATAGGTAGGCAGAGGGAACCTAGTGCTAAGATACTCCATTCCCATTATGACAATTCCGTTCCCCACTTTCCGCCAAATTCTCGAAGCACTGAGTGTTGAGTGGTGGAACTCAACGCCGCCCCTTGTCTCGTTACCAGAGCGAGAAAATGGAAATATTAAATATAATTAATTTCATTACCCCGAGTGGGAACAAGATCCACAACGCCGCCGCCCTGCACGCCGACGGCCTCATTATAATATAAATCAATTCAAAATAACTCAAAAAACTTTTAGTAAAAAAAAAAACAATCAATAATCAGATGTAACGGGGTGTAACCCAAATCGGACAGACAACAAAGGACACAGGGCCTGGGCGTCTAGACTAGGGTTAGGTTAGTGCACCGACGTGGACCCCCGGTCAACAACCGTCGGGGGCAAACGTTGAGAAAAATCTAATTTAAGTAAAGATTAAAATGAATTTAGCAGCGTTATGTCAGAAATATATTACTTCACGCATCTCTCTCATATAGTACATAGAGTGAACAGTAGGAGAGCGTCAGCTTGTGGTTCGATTACCGGTAACGAGGCAAAGCTCGGCGTTGAATTCCGCCGCTCAGTAAACAATGGTTCCAGAATTCGACGGAAAGTGGGAAACGGCAGTGTCCTAACACTAGCTTCCCAGGTCCCTTCTGTCTTACTGTACCTACTACTAAGTCGAGAATTAAAAATAATTTGAATATTAGCATTTCCCCGAGTGAAAATCGAACCTACAACTACTGCCTACACAAACTAAAGACACAATTTAACTATGAGTATAAACCATTAAAAACATTCTTATCTATTAATAATAATCTATTCACTAATTGATAAAAACGTAAAAGAGGACAAGAATCATTTGTCATCAAGTGCTTTAAATATCCGCATTGACAAACACCATATAAGCGCAGCGACAGTATGTCTGAACAAAACAACTCTTGTGAATTCAAGTCACGCTGAAGGAAAAAAAATATACAATAGAGTGGAATACCGTATAGTGTCGATTAAACGAGTGCCCGTATTTGTCATAAAAGATCAATTATTTCCTTGGCGTAAATTGAGTTGGAAGGCAGACTCTGGCAATAAAAGCCTAAGGGACTAAGGACATGTCGAAAAAGAATCAATTATTGTTGGCAGAGGGAACTTGGGAACATAGTGTTAAGACACTCTGTTCCCATTAAGAAACTTCCGTTCCCCACTTTCTGCAGAATTCTAGAGGCTTTGCGTGTTCATTGGCGGAACTCAACGCCGCGCTTTCTCCTCTATGCCAGAGTGAAGAAATAGAAATATTAAAATTGATGATTTCTTTGAGTGGGAATCGAACCCACAACCTGTCGCGTTTATAGTCACACGCCTGTGACCCTGCACCATGACTAAACTCACTAAAAATATTACATTCAGAATTTTTTTATTACTCCATTTACTGCTATCATCGGAACATAAGACAATGCATGTTGAGTGGCAGATTTTAACACCGAGACTTGTGTGAAAATCTCTGTAAGCCCAAAATCATCAAGACCATGATCCAATTCCATGCACTGCACAATAGCCACAAAATATTGATATTTTTTACTTTAAAGTTAATAAAAAAGTATAATTATTCATTATTATTTACACAAAAAAAAACTAAAAATATAATTATAAAAAAATATAATATTTGCTAGTAACATTTACTTTTGGTCTAGTGGAATATATTATTAAAAATGAAAACAAAGAAATAAACACTCTTTTTTATTATCAAAATTCTTTAAATAATTGCATACATTAGTTTAATTCTATTGATTTTAATTGCTTCTTATGCATTTTTTTAACCTGGTAAAGTAAAAGTGTTAGTGTTATGTTTTTAATGTCTTCTATTTATTGTCTATTCCTTTGTTTCCTTGCAACAGTTTCACCAGTGAACAATCAGATTTTAATAAATTATATATTTTTGGATGTGTCATGATGGCGCAAGTGTTATTAGATTTATTAATTTAGTTTTGCAGCCAGGTTTTTTTACTTTATTTCTAATTCACTTGTTGTCACATACTACTGTTTGACATTATTGATAGTATTCTTAAAACGCCATGATAACATATATGTATATAAATTTAATAAATTAATAATATAATACATTTGAATATTCAAATACAACAATTTTCCTCAATGTCAGCTAGAGGTTTAAAGTAATAATCTACCAGATTAAGGATATGAAAATAGTTTACATATAATTATGTCCTTGAGAGGAGGTATATACCACAACTGTCATGTTGCTTGTCGGACAGTGTACTACTACACCATGACAACCTCGATATATAAATGATATATTAAAGATTATCTTGGGACCATCTTATGTAAGAGAAGGAACTGTGCAGGTGTATGAGTTGTTGTTGCAAAATAAAAAGCTCAGAGCATAGCTAGGGACTTGCGACCAGTGTAGTTTTAAGGGTTTAAGACTTCCACTGTTGAAGCTGCTCTGTTCCTTATAAAAATATATATTAATTAATGAAGATGAATAGTGGCCTGTTCCATTCTACCAAATTCTTACTGTTTACTAGAAAGTATTTTATAAAATGCAAAAAGCATTATAAAAATCAAGGGTGTAAAAATGTGATAGTTGCTGACACAAATATTTGTGAAGATCTGATCTCATATATTACAAACAACAAATTTTATAATTTTAAAATGTTCCTTTAACCACCCACATATGTTATTGGTAAAACAATATTATTACCATATGTAAACTTAATAAATAAAAGAAAAATATAAATACAAAATAGAGTGGCTTAACTCTCTCCAACTCTTTCTTTTGTCTACACACCCATTAGTGGGAGATGCACAAGTATTCAAAAATTACATTTCCAGATACACATATAGATAATAATTTATACATTATTACATTTATTCTGCACTATTTTTCAAAAAGGATTTTTTATATAAATGACTGAAAAATATAAAGAAACATAAAATTATATACAATGTTAGACACAAAAACTATACAATTTTTTGAAATAAAGTAAATTTTATCATTCATTATATGAAAATTATATTTAACCAATATAATCTTTAATATATACTAAACTCCATATTTAAAATAAATAACCTTAAATATTTTTTTTGATAGAAACCATATAGTCAAATTCGAAATAATTGAGTCCAATGTATAATATTATTTGAAAATGCAACACAATCATTTTAGTCCACATAGCTGTAAACGAATTACGTATTATTACGCGTCACACAAAATTTTGACCAACAATAAATTTTGATTTAAAATTTAAATAGATTAGGAATTATCCAATAGAATATAAGTAAAGAATAATAAGAATATTTGTAAGTTGGTGATATATTATGCCTACATCCGAAATGAATGTTTATTTTAATGATATGATAATTCGTAACTTTTGTCTGCCATTTCTGAGGAGAGACCTTGTAATGTATTGAACGACGTTTTTATTCAATTAAATAGAGTATAACATAAAGAATCAAATAAATAAGCGAATTTAATACAATTTAACGCTTAATAAATACAGCTATCATTTATATTCGCATGTTGATACAAAATATACGATCAGCTGATTTCTTTGTTTGAGTTATGAGGCAGAGTCTATCGCGTAACATAACGCCAAAATGTTGACACGTTAGACTATCTAAGTAACTTATACGCTAAATAGGACTATATGCATGTTAAAACGACTTCATAGTAAATTATTATAGAGTTTCGCAAATAAGTAATCCATAAACAAACCTTGAATCTTACCTTTGTAGTGCACTCGTAGATTATTTTGCGATAGCCCGATGTAGCTGAACTTGTCCTTAGTGCTCCAGGACCTCGGCAATGGTGTTTCGTCCTCGTTCACATTGGGATAGAGCAATTTTAAACGGTCTAAATTATCACTTTGCACTTGATTTTGGGAATCCATCGTCCCCCGTCCACTACCCATCGCAGCCATTTCTAATTTCCGTAATTCATGACTGTCAGTGACGTCACATCCAGTAGTTCTGTTTCGTGTCACAGATGGCAGTATACAGTTTACACAGATTATAAAATTGAGAAATTAATAGTGTAAGGCTTAATCTGTGGTAAAAGCTTATGAAAATATTTGCGAAATTATTTTATTAAATTCATTTATATTTCAATATGATTATTACAGAAAACTCATATAACCTAGGGTAAAATTATTGTAATAATTTAGTTTCAGTAAATACTATGAATTAGTTTTACATTGTTGCGGTAATACGGTAAGTTTATATAGATTTATTTTCAAAAACACTATCTGCTCTCCACTTTCCGCTCAGAATTAAAATATTATGTGTAGAATGGCGAAACTCAATGCCGTAAATTCTCTTATTTGAATAAATTATTACAAATAACTTATTTTAAATTAATACAAGTAACATTAAATTAATAATAATAACAAGCAACAGAGGCCAGTCGTGGCGCAGCGGCACGAAGTGTGACTGTAAAATCGACTGGATTCGATCCCTACTCGAGGAAATGAAATATTTACTTAAATTGATATTTCCATTTCTTTGCTCTGGTGTTGAGGTTAAACGCGGGGTTGAGTTCTGCCACTCAATACCCAATGCCAGAATTCGGCAGAAAGTGGGGAACGGAGTGTCTTAGCACTAGGTTCTCTCTGCCTACCCTGTTGTGTGCGGGATACAGCGTGAAGCTGATTTTAACAAGTAACATTACTCAACGTAATTTAATTATATTTTTATGTTTGTAATACTTTTTTTGCGGTATTATGAAAAAACAAAATATAACATGACTTACTAATGTTACTTTTACTTTCGTGCGTGTTCCCTTTGGGTATATGTGTTCTGTGCTTTCGTGGCATGAGTAACTAATATTAAATTTAAAAAATATTTCTTTTAATAAACTTAAGGGCTTATTGGGCATTAATATTTTATTTACAATATAAAATTTTTACCCAAATATAATTTTGTCATGATTGTTTAAATTTATACATTAAATTTGAGGCCAGATTTTTCATTTCAATTAGATTTTTCATTAAGGCCAGTCGTGGCGCAGGCGCACAAAGTGTGACTGTAAGCGCGACTAGTTATGGGTTCGATCCCCCTCGAGGAAATGAAGTATTTATCGAAATTTATATTTCTCTTTCTTCGCTCTGGCGTCGAGGCAAAGCGCGGCATTGAATTCCGCCACTCAGGTGAAGCTGATTTATATTTTTAATTTTTGTAATAATAGTAATACTCAAAAATATAAAAAAAATGTAACATGTGGTTTCATTTAAAGTGGTGATGACAAAAACACTGCATAATCAAATCCTAAGAAGAATATATGTATTGGTTTTGTTGGTTTTATATTTAAATGAAGATAAGTGAAATAAAATATAAATAAATATGACATAGTTAAGTAATTAAAACTTTTCTGATTTTCTCCAATGATATTAATGATAAAAGAATAAAGTTTTATGTTAAGTACCGCTGATAAAATAGATAATCGCTACAGAAACAATCGTTTATTGAAAGATAAATCTTGATAACATAACCACGTCACAAAATATATGTTAAGTTGATTGAAAATGCATAACGTTAAACCGAAATATGTAAAAAATATTGAGTCGAAAATTGAATCTAAATTGAAACTAATTAGACAACCCAACACTGATGTGTTAGATATAAAGCAGTTATATTTTGATGGGATTTTGGAGGTAAATTATTAATCTCTTTTGTTTTAGCTCCACGTTGTATCTCGCACATATACAAGCAGAAGGAACCTCGTGTTAAGTTTTTTAAGACATTGTACGTTGATTGGCGGAAATGAAAATAAATCATCCCTGAGTAAGAATCCCACAACCGTCACGTTTCTCATGATCTATCAATTATTAATTAATTTTAGATTTATCAGGAAGCGTTTCAATGTTTGATTGATTATGCAGTGACACAGTCTTCTTTACTTTGTAAAATTAAAAATGCCTATGAAGACGCTATACGCGTTAGGGATGACCGTATTAACCAATTCATAACACAGGATGTGAGTATTTTTATATATACAAATATAAAATAATTTAATTTACATACATATATTTTAAAAATATTTAATTGTTATACAAGCATTTTTCTAAATTAATTATACAGACTACTTATCTACTTATACAATAGTTAGTAAAAGGAAAAAAAATAATATCAACTTTACCAACATATGCAGTTCGTATACCATTTTCACCACCCATTCAGGTAACATAAAGCCATGAGCCCATGATCATAGTGAAGTTTAATTTATTATAATGCAAGTTATACTTATATTCAAAGCATGTTAGGTATTTAAACAACTTTTAGGCAACAGTTGATTTTCGAATATTTACTTTTTAAAGTGGTATAATAATAATATTTTGAAAATTTCAAAGCTAAGTCGTAACACAGTATTGCAACATTTCATATAAATAGCTTAAAAAAAGTCTTAATAAGTTTAATTAGCATTTCGTAATTATTTCATTAACGTAAATTTGTTTTAGATATGTATTGCAGTCAGTTCATTTTTAAACTGCGCGGTGTTTTATATCTGACAGTAGAATTTATATGTTTGATGACAGTGACACGTTATTATTATCTTATCACGATTGTTTTGGGGGTTTCGCTGGCGTATGTACTGGTTGACACACGTATAGTGAGATTTGGTTGTTAAAATTCTAAATTTTATTGCAAAATTGTTGGATATTAGTGTTTAAATAGTTGGTTATATGTAGTTTTAGTTTAATTTGGTGGTTTTAAATTAATATTTGTGTTTTTTGTGTTGTTCGTTTCGGTAAGTTTTTTATATTTTTGTTTGTTTGTTAATTGTGGGTAGGTATGGATGAAGATCGGCCTCCCGACCCACCGGACCCTGGTGGTGCGACTGTCTTGGAAATTTTAA